>JABMCL010003348.1:2500-7500 GCA_018857735.1 Alviniconcha marisindica | reverse complement strand
TTTGAATCTTTCGAGACGGAACTCTCTTTTTTACCCGGGGTGGATGCGTCTGATGTTTACGTGCGTGCTTTGGCGCTAGGTTGCTTCTACAGCCATATTAGTACCCGAACCTTTCGGAGGGCGCTGACATGGCTTTCATGTGGACAGCTGCGCGGAGATAAAGAGTGCCTCTTCAGTGGCGTAACTAAATCTGGCAGAGTTTGGAGGAAGGTGCCGTGAGTGTGGGGTATGACTGTAATCTAGCTGGCCGTGTGCACAGTTAGCAGTCGACTGTATTTTTAGATCAGTGAACGGTTACTACTCCGGCACCGGTAGTTTTAATCAGTTTCGTTTCTCGGAATCCAACAACGGCGGCTTCCAAGAACTCGATTGAGACTGCGATGAGGGCGTCTTCGACGGAAAGTCGGCAACTCGATCCACAACTGGTCCTATGCCGTGCTAAAATGGTAAGATGGGTTTTGATATTATGTTCTGCATTTTCTAAGCAACAGTTCTCGAATGGTGTCATGCTTGTCGGTTTGTCACGTCAGTCAAGTCATTGCTGACTCACAAGCCGAATCAGACACAACTCATCAAATCTGTCACTGTAAATATTACTGGATTCCCCGCGTGTGGGTCAGTGTTGTGTAGAGAGAAACTTTCGGATAACTGTGTGTGTGTGTGTGTGTGTGTGTGTGTGTGTGTCGTGTGTGTGTGTGTGTGTGTGTGTGTGTGTGTGTGTGTGTGTGGTGTGTGTGTGTGTGTGCGTGCGTACGTCATTTAGCATAGTGTATGACTGTGTTACTATATGGGAGTGTATGTGATCCTGCGTGTATGAGATATATGTGAGCAAGTGCTCTTTGTACACGTGTTAACGGTAATCCCGCCCCGGTTATCAGATTCATGCAATTTCATTACTGCACGGTACTGTTAGCCAAGCCGGGAACCGGAGCAGACGACGCTTTTGTTTTGAAGCGCGGCGGCGTTACGCCACACGGCCTTCACACAGCCGACCGGCGATAGCCGCCGCCTGTGCGCGCCAGTTTCAAATCTAGTTGTCCCCCTTCATATTTTGATCGCTTGTTGTTGTTTACCTACTTCCTTTTTATGCACCAAAGCCGCCATGTGTAATATAATTTGGCATCTTAGAATGTTTATCCAACGTTTATTTAGACGCAGGATCGAGCTTAATCAGTAGCCGATGCCTCTAGTAAACATGGTGCTTAACGTCCACACGGAAACCACAAGGCTTATTAGGGACGGGGAGAAGGGGGGGAAGGGGGTATGGAGGTGGGGGGAGAGGGAGATTATATACCTATCGCTACACTGTCACCACCAGAATGATTCCTGCTTTAAGATGGGCAACGATGAGAGCCATTTTAATGTTTCACTGAGTAGGAAGTGATGGACAAAGTCACAGGACAGTGTCCACAAAACACAACCTTTTTGAAGAGAAAGGAGAGCCGAAGCGGTATCGAACCGAGGTCCTTCCGCTTACCAGCCTAACGCCTTATCGCTAGGCCAAACCGGCCAAACATGCCTCTCTAGGTCCATTCTTTTTATAGCCGTCGTCTGCACGGCGCGTTCTCTGTTTAGTACTAGTGACCAATGCTTTGTCGTATAGTATTTTGCTTAGCTGACTGATCATTTTTAGTGTTTATTTTGGGTTGAAATTAACTTATTAAGTATTGTGTACTGTAGAAGCTAAGTTGTATTCATAGACTACTTGATATCACTTTATCCGCGATGCTGCGACTAGATAACGCGCCCCAGGCGAAAGTTCGCACCGATTGTTTTAGTGCTAGTCTTTGAGTGCGACTTGCTTTTCATACAGAGCGTTGTATTGTAATTGTTATGTACCATTTTAACCGTGGGAGCGTGCATTTTATTCTGACATAAGTTTTAGTAACATTAATATTTTGTACATTGTGTTAGCTGTGATTTAGTTGTCTGAATCTGTTTATAGACAGGCCCAAGCCACGCTTCCCACTCTTGTTGTAAATAAAATAAGTCATGTCTGTACATTTTGTTTGCATGGTTTAAAAGGTTATAATTGTAGCTTTCATTTGATGTTTTTCATGTTTTAATTAGTTTAGTTATTGTAGAGAAAACTGTATTTGTGCGGGCCAAGGAAACACAATTGTCAGCCATTTTGTGGTCCAGAGGGCCGATTTGATTGTAGCGATAGCGTGTTTTCCTTGCGGCCCGCGCCGCTCTCTTATCTATGCGTGCGAGTGAGGATTTTTGGGTGTGCTGAAAATTGTCTGCTGCTGTACAATAAAACCTGAATGCCGTACGCCGGCTGTGGTCTCGCTTTTGACTGACTGTGTCCTGTCCTTCTACCACTCCGCTCCATTACATATAGATTAGGTAAAATTAACTGTGTATGGATACAGATACAAATGTGTTTGTTTTTGCGACTGTAAATTATGTTGTTTTTTCGTTTAAAAAAAAAGAAAAAAAGTCTTGTGGTCTGTTATTGTTTGGGTGTAACTTGATAACTTGATAACTTGATAACTTCTTACTTTGATAATTTTAAGATCAGTTTAATCTCACTTATGTGAAAATACTTTAAATAAAAATGCAACAGGAAGAGTGTGTGTGTGCGCACGCGCGCATTTGTGTGTGTGTGTGTGTGTGTGTGTGTGTGTGTGTGTGTGTGTGTGGAGTCGCGCATTTGTGTGTGTGTGTGTGTGTAGTGGGGGGGGGGGGGGGGGGGGGTGCTTGCGCACGCGTGACTGAAAACAGTTTCAATTTGTCGTTCCAGAGTACGCCTCAAAAATAGAGTGAGCGATGGTCGACCAAACTAGATCCCAAAACAGGCAGCAGATGCAGATGCAAGCCTCCTCCCCACACATTCATTGTGTCCAGAATCGTGCCGCAAGGGCTGAAGACGTTTCCAAGGTTGGGGTTACGCAGCCATAATTTCTGCCGTCTTACAGCAACGGTCGTAAAGAAGGTCACTTTGAACCGCCCTACATGTCACAGCATTACGAACGACCGCCAGTTTGTTCTGGACCCATGTTTTCCTGGCGCCCACCGACGTCGTCACCAGCCATGAACCAGACTTCATACCAAGCCTGGCACCTTCCAACAGTGTCACCAGTCGTAAACCGGACAGAAATAGTATCCTGGTATTCACCTATGGCGCCGGCATGTGCAAACCAGACAGTACACCAAACCTGGTACCCACCAACAAACCAGACAGTACACCAAACCTGGTACCCACCAACAAACCTGCAAAGATACGAGCTGTTCGAAAAGGCGCTGATGTGTGGCGAGAAGTCCTGTGGAAAGAAGTACCTCGCCATTTACTGGCTGGATTTCCGACACGATGTTCATGCTTCCTTGCCTTCTCCTCTCTTCGAGAACGACAAAGATCAACATGCCGAGGGCCGTCTTTTGGCGCACCTGATCCTTCAGCTGTACGCCATCAACAAAGACAGACTGGAATCGATCACCATTATGCAGAACTCCAGTCCCTGTTCGAGGTAAACACGAGACAGGCTACATAATAATAATGACAGTATTTATACAGCGTAAAGTCTTATCCGGAGAGACTATTGTAAGCGCATGCACGTATACATTGACATGCACACAGGCACCCGCACGCACAAACTCACATGCACACAGGCACCCGCACGCATACAATACATTGACATGCACACAGGCACCCGTACGTATACATTGACATGTACACAGGCACCCGCACGCACAAACTCACAGGCACCCGCACGCACGAACATAGTTATTGACCATACCCAACTTAATCTACAGCCACCTGAAACAGTAAACAAACAGGAACTTGAGGCAGAGGAAGATAGCACGCAGCACGGAGTGGAAAACACGGCAGGTCTACTGTTTAGGAAAAGAAAATACCTTCAGATTAGGTTCGAAGAAGTCCAGAGAGGGTCACGTTTGTGTACACTCGCTTCATCTTGAGGACTTGAGGTGAAGGAAGATAGCAGCGCGGAGTGGAAAACATGGCAGGGCTATTGTTTTTGAAGAGGAAATGCCTTGAGGTTAGATTCGAAAAGGTCTAGAGAGGGTCACGTTTGTGCTCACTCGCTTCATCTTCCTGTTGTCTGTAGTAAACCTGCCATAGCTCTATGACGCTGGTTTGTTGTTGTTTGTTGTTGTTTTGGAGCAGTGGGAGTCAGCTCTCGCTCACCAGTTCCAGTCTCAGTTTGGGCCACGGATCAGTGCACGTGAAGTCCACGTCCACGTCCACCAAAGATTTAGCGCTAAAGCTGTGTAGACACGATCGTTAGTGGTTACAGCGAGCCCAGACGTCTGTGGACGTGGACGACTGACGTGTGGCTAACAACGTCACTAACATAAAAGCACACAAGCTTCGCTACGTGCATGCGCTCATAACACGAAAGCACGGAGAATAAAAGATCATGCTGCAGTACCTACACCAACTCCAGAAATCACGATAAGATCGACGTATAATTACAGCGACAGCCACATCTGGCGCACGAAAACTAGGAAGTTACGCTGCAACAGGCTATCTAGTGGTCCTGTATACGCCACGGTGTCAGAGGACTTTAAACACAAACAAGAAGAAGAAGGCTACCTAAGTCAACTCGAAAAATTAGATAATGTAGGACCACAGCGATAGCTACCTCAGCCAAAAAGATGAAGAAAGATACGAGAGAAAAAAAGTAGCATTGTGCTGCTGCTGTTAGTTTCGAATCGATTTGGCCTGGGCCTTTTCACAGCCACATGCGCATGTATTTGTAATAATAATAATGACTAGCTTTTATAGAGTGCAAATCATTTTGCAAACAAAAACTCAATGCGCTAGCACACACCATTCACGCACATGTATACACGTATACACATAATCTATTGTCATAGCGATGGTCTACCCAGGCTTTGTGAAAAGGACTGTCTAAAGAGGAAAGTCTTGAGCTGGGTTTTGAACTGATTCAGAGTGGGGATATTTCACAAACCGGCAGGCAGCAAATTGGAATTAGCGACGAAACTGAATGAACACTCATTAAAACATTTCAAAT
>JABMCL010001488.1:337500-340029 GCA_018857735.1 Alviniconcha marisindica | reverse complement strand
AAGACGCAAGACATTTTATTGAAGAAACAGTACATGTTCATTTAAAGGGGGGGAAATTTGGGACTCAGCAAAACGTATTTTTTAATTCCCTTTTAAAGGGAGAGAGAGAGAGAGAGAGAGAGAGAGAGAGAGAGAGAGAGAGAGAGAGAGAGAGAGAGAGAGAGAGAGAGAGAGAGAGAGAGAGAGAAAATTATTTAACGTTCTAAAAGAAAGGCAAATACAAAAAAACGTAAAAAAGGGTTTCAAAATTTTTTACGAGTTACGACAAAACATAGCAAGCCAAATTTCGTGGTAACCCTTTTTTTTAAAACCCACCACAAAATTTAAACAACATTTCCCGTAAAAAAAATAAATGAATACTTATCTGTTTTTGGTTGAGTTTGGGGGCGCGCGCGCGCGGGTGTGGGGGCGGGGGGGGGGGGGGGGGCGGCGCGAGGGGGGGCGTGCGCAAAAGGGTGTGGGTGTGTTTTGGGGGGTGTGTGTTTCGGGCGGTGTGTGTGTGTGTGTGTGTGGGTGTGGTGTGTGTGTGTGTGTGTGTGGTGTGTGGTGTGTGTGTGTGTGTTTTGCGGCCGCGCGAAAGCTTTTTCCTTCCGTGGCCCCGGTGTGGGGTTTGTGTGGTGGGGGTTTTGGTGGTGTGTGTGTGTGTGTGGGGGCGTGTGGGGTTGTGTGTGTGTGTGTGTGTGTGTGGGTGTGTGTGTGTGTGTGTGTGTGGGCGGGGGGGCGCGCATGTGTGTGTGTTTTTGGGGCCTGTGTGGGTCCCGTTTTGGTGTGTGTGTGTGTGTGTGTGTGTGGTGGTGTGTGTGTGTGGTGTGTGTGTGTGTGTGTGTGTGTGTGTGGTGTGTGGTGTGTGTGTGTGTGTGTGTGTGTGTGTGTGTGTGTGTGGTGTGTGTGTGTGGGGGGGGGGATTTTTCCGACCTCGCCGATCTGGGACTCCCCTTTGACCTTTAGCCCAATTAAGAAAACCCCGGGGAAATCTTTTTGCCCCCTTTTTTATGACCCCTTCGTAAATTGTGTTAAGAAAAATGGTCGTTGCTCCCAGGAAACGTATTGCAGTTAACACGTTTTCAAAAAGAAAAACAAAACAAAAAAAGGGTAAACCACACATCACGCACGCACCCCGCACGGGGCATGTACGCACGCACGGACGCACCTTTAAAAATCCCCAAAAAAAACAAAAAAACCCCAAAAAACAACAACAACAAAAAAAACAACAACAAAAAAAAAAAAAAAAAAATAAAAAAAAAACCCCAACGACAAAAAAAAAAATGCTTTTTTTTAAAAACAAAAAAACAAAAATTTCCCGGTTAAAATTTAAACTCCCAACAGACGGGAGACTTTTTTAAACCGCTTACTGTAGTCACAGTCACTGAAAAAACCCCGTGGCAGATACGCTGGCGTGCATGTACAAAGTTCTGAAAGCGTACTTTTGAAAAAGGGTTGATTCTACGAAGGGTTTCCACAATGAATGCTTCCTCTGCATATTGCTTGATCCTTTTTTTGGTGAGCCCCTTTTTAGGGGCCACTTAGTTTGTGGGGGTTTGGGGGGGGGGAGGGGGGGGTTTTTGTGGGGGTGTGCGGGTGTGTGGTGGTGTGTGTGTGTGTGTGTGTGGTGTGTGTGTGTGTGTGGTGTGTGTGTGTGTGGTGTGTGTGTGTGTGTTTTTGGGGGTGTGTGTGTGTGGGGGTTTGGTGCGGGGTGTGTGTGTGGGGTGTGTGTGTGTGTGTGCATGTGTGGGGGTGTGTGCGTGTGTGTGTGTGTGTGTGTGTGTGTGTGTGGTGTGTGTGTGTGGTGGTGGTGTGGGGGTGTGTGGCGTGGTGGGTGGGGGTGGTTTCCCCCCTTTTTGAAAGGGGGCCAAAAATATCCGTGTGGGGGGTGGGGGTGTGTGTGTGTGTGTGGGGTGTGTGTGTGTGTGGGGTGTGTGTGTGTGTGTGTGTGTGTTGTGGGGGGGTGGGGGTGTGTGTGGGGTGTGTGTGTGTGTGTGTGTGGGGTGTGTGTGTGTGTGTCCCCCGGGAATGGGGGGCGGGGGGTTTTTTGGTCCCCGCTGTGGTGTGTGTGGGGTGTGTGTGTGTGTGGGGGGTGGGGGGTGTGTGGTGTTTTTTTTTGTGTGTGTGTGTGTTTTTTGTGTGTGTGTGGTGTGGGGTGTGTGTGTGTGTGTGGTGGTGTGTGTTTCCCGCCCTTTTCCCCCCTTTCGATCTGGGGGACTCCCCTTTGACCTTTAGCCCATTAAGAATGACCCGAGGTCAGAAATTTGCCCAGTCTCTTTTTTATGACCCCTCGCTACGTGACCTCTCACGTCGTGAATTGTGTTAACGAAAATGGTCGTTGCTCACGGGGAAACGTATCTGCAGTTAACACGTGAAAGAAACCAAGAAACAAACAACTAAAAAACAAAAAAAATTCCTTTTTCCACCCCACCCGTAAAGCCCGGACCGCATAAAAAGATTTAAAAAACCCCATTACCACCAAACCCACACCCCAAAACCCACCACAACCAACAACCACACACCACAAACACACCAAAACACCAAAAC
>JABMCL010001488.1:330000-332500 GCA_018857735.1 Alviniconcha marisindica | reverse complement strand
AAAATAATAAAAAGCCGCCACCCAGACGATAAAACGAAAAAGACGACATAAGTAGAACGCCACCACCCAGACGATAAAGGGGAGGCGAAAAAAAAAAAAAAAAAATAAATGATAAAACGCCACAACTGAGGCGATCGAGCACTCGAAAAAGACATGGCAAAATAATAAAACGCCATCATGTATTACTCGAAAAAGACGACATAATAAAACGCCACCACATAGACGATCAACCACTCGAAAAAGACACGGGCAAAATAACAAAACCGCATCATGTATTACTCGAAAAAGACGACGTAATAAAACGCCACCCCACAGACACATAAAATACATTAAAAAAATACATAAAATAATAAAACACCATCATCCATCACTCGAAAAAGACGAAATACTAAAACGACACCACCAAGACGACCAAGCACTCGAAAAAGACGAAATAATAAAACGCCACCACCCAGACGATCAAGTACTTGAAAAAGACACAAAAATTAATAACAAAACCCCATCATCCATCATTCGAGAAAGACGAAATAACAAAACGCCACCAGCCAGACCATCCATCACTACGCACTCGAAAAAGACGACATAATAAAAACGCCACCACCACTGAGCCACGCCACAGAGCGAGAGAAGACGGAGTACAGAGTTAATAAAATAAATCGTCGCTTTCACAGGCTGTCAGCCAGGGGACTTTTGAAGCTGCCGATGGAACAGCACCGCCAGATCACAGGGCATTGAAATCTATTTGCACCAGGCTCCCTAATGCGGTGGGATGATGGAGGCTAAAGGAAAAATCGATGCGGAAATCCGTTCGCGGCAGTGACAGGCGCCAGCTCGCAGTGAAGATCGATACACTGTTGTATCAGTTGGAATCGTAGGTGTTTCATTCTTGATTTTTCACATTAGGGCATTGGCAGGCGCCAGCTCGCAGTGAAGATCGATACACTGTTGTATCGGCAGTTGGAATCGTTCGATGTTTCAGTCTTGCTTTTTCACATTACGGCATTGGCTTCTGTGCGTTTAATTTGAATATGTGGCACCAAGTGAAATTTAGAAATGCATTTAAAAAAAACAACTAAAAAACTAAACTGGTACAGAGTGAACATGCACTGTTGTATCGGCAGTTGGAATCGTTCGATGTTTCAGTCTTGCTTTTTCACATTACGGCATTGGCTTCTGTGAGTTTATTTTGAATATGTGGCATGAAGTGAATTTAGAAATGCATTTTTTTGTTGTTTAGGTACGGGGTTAAGATACACTGTTGTATCAGTTGCAATCGTTCGATGTTTCAGTCTTGCTTTTTTTCACATTACGGCATTGGCTTCTGTGCGTTTATTTTGAATATGTGGCATCAAGAGAAATTTAGTAACGCATTAAAAAATAAAAAATAAAAAATAATTAGGTACTGGGTTGGGGGTTGGGTGGGGGAACACTGGAGTAGATTTTGATGTATTATAGTTTCAGCCTTTACACACCACCCACACACAAACACACACACACACACACACACACACACACACACACACACACACATCCAAACACCACACACGTCACGCACGCACGCACGACTCGCACGCTACAGACAACCACACACACACACACACACACACACACAAACACTGACACACACACAAACACACACACAGTGACACACACACACACACACACACACACACACACACACACACACAGCACATACACACACACACACACACACACAAATTTTATACACTTGACACATGCCTGTGAAACAGCCAGTCGTTATTGTACGTTTCAGTCACACACCGTACGGACTCGCACGAAGGCTGTACAGACAGACGCTAGAGTGATAGATATTACATCCAATGACACGCGCCTATGAAACAGCCAATCGGCACCCGGCCGCTACGTTCCACCACCACACGGACTAGCCTAGGCACGAAGGTCAGTACACTAGCGCGCTTGGCGGCAGAATTAAGCCACGGCCGAGCCGGCACTGAGTCGGCAAAATAAACGGTGTTCGATACATCACAAATCGCACCTGGCATCGAACTCTTCTACTGCTATAATTTAACAGTCACGGAAATGAACCGTGACTGACGAGTCAGTAGGTGGAAAATAACCACATGGACGGCACGACTGCAAGTTCTTCGTCCGTTTAAGCTCTGACGACTGATGAGGAGGGAGTAGTGTGTGCATTCTTGTCAGTGAAGGTATGTTGATTTCGGTTTTGATCTAGTTGGTGAGAATAACTCATTCGACGCCCGGCCACCCCCTCTCCCGGCCATATAGTGACGTCATTGACAAAGTGGTTTCCGGCGTAGTCTACGTATAGGACGTCAGGATAATTATGACTTCCTGCTTGAATTCCAGCTGATCTGCATGTTCAGTCTCAGACGTGAAAGTGACAGTTATCACTGACTAAAAAGCAACAGTTTTCGTCTGTTATAATGTGAGCCAGTTTGGCCTAGCGGTAAGGCGTTAGGCTGGTAAGCGCGGCAATACCTCGGTTCGATACCGCTTC
>JABMCL010001488.1:322500-325000 GCA_018857735.1 Alviniconcha marisindica | reverse complement strand
AGAGGTATAGGGGGGTACAGGGGGCGGAGAGGTTTAGGGGGCGGAGAGGTATAGGGGGATGAAGGGGCGAAGAGGTTTAGGGGGCGGAGAGGTATAGGGGGGTACAGGGGGCGAAGAGGTTTAGGGGGCGGAGAGGTATAGGGGCGGAAAGGGATAGGGGCGGAGAGGTATAGAGGGGTAGGGGCCGGAAGGGGTAGGGGGGTCAGGGGCGGAAGGGGATAGGGGGGTATAAGGGACGGAAGGGGATAGGGGGATAGGGGGCGGAAGTGGATAGGGGGTATATGGGGCGGAAGGGATAGGGGGTATATGGGGCGGAAGGGATAGGGGGTATATGGGGCGGAAGGGATAGGGGGGTATAGGGGGAAGGGGATGGGGGGAGGGGGTATATGGGGCGGAAGGGGATAGGGGGTTATAGGGGGCGGAAGGGGATAGGGGGTATATGGGGCGGAAGGGGATAGGGGGGTACAGGGGGCGGGGAGGTAGTGGATTTGGGGGCGGTGCTGAAGGGAGCTAAGCCTGGAGCTACGGACAGGGACAGGATTAGACAGAAAAACGGATAATCAGACAAATATCAAGACAAATATATTAGAATGGCAGACAGATAGATAGATGATAGATAGATAGATAGATAGATAGATAGATAGATAGATAGATAGATAGATAGATAGATAGATAGATAGATGCGAACGATAAACAATTAAAGCGATCGGTTTTAATTATGCGCGGTTTGATGACTCGATGTTCTGATCTGGTACCCGTTTCAGAGTATCCAACCTGTCCACGACATACCGTCTCCACCCAGTGGACTGACAGACTGACTGTCTGGCTGACTGAATGATTAACTGACTTACTGATTGACTGACTGGCTGAATGATTGACTAGCTGACTGATTGATTGATTGACTGATTGATTGATTGGTTTGATTAACTGACTGACTTTCCAACTGACTGACTGACTGGCTGACTGACCGACCGACCGAGCGACCGACTGACCGACCGACCGACTGACTGACTGACTGACTGATTGACTGACCGATTGGGTGGCTGACTGATTGACTGTCTGATTGATTGATTGATCGATTGATTGATTGATTGAATGACTGTCTGACTTTCCAACTGACTGATTGACCCACTGACTAGCTGACTGACTGACCGCCTGACTGACTGACTGACTGAGCGACTGGCTGACTGACACAGCGGTCAGTGTGGGACGATGACCACAGAGAAAGTGACAGATGCCAGTGGCCGCTCGCTGACCGTGCTGAACTACCGAGGTGACCGATTGCCTCTCTTCCCGCTGGAGTCTATTCAGCGTCTGGAGACCTTCCACTTCCGGGACGATGACATCCTCATCTCGGCCTACCCCAAATCCGGTGAGGAGGGGGAAGGAAGGGAGAGAAGGAGGGAGGGAGGCAGGGAGAGGGGGAGGGAGGGAGAGAGGAGGGAGGGAGAGGGGGAAGGAAGGAGAGAAGGAGGGACGAAGGGAGGGAGGGAGGGAGAGGGGAAGGAAGGAGAGAAGGGAGGGACGGAGGGAGGGAGGCAGGGAGAGGGGGAAGGAAGGGAGAGACACAGGGAGGGAGGCAGGGAGAGGGGAAGGAAGGGAGAGAAGGAGCTACGGAGGGAGGGAGGCAGGGAGAGGGGGAAGGAAGGAGGAGACAGAGGAGGGAGGCAGGGAGAGGGGGAAGGAAGGGAGAGAAAGAGGCAGGGAGAGGGGGAAGGAAGGGAGAGACGGAGGGAGGGGGGAGGGAGAGGGGGAAGGAAGGGAGAGACGGAGGGAGGGAGGCAGGGAGAGGGGGAAGGAAGGGAGAGAAAGAGGCAGGGAGAGGGGGAAGGAAGGGAGAGACGGAGGGAGGGGGGTAGGGAGAGGGGGAAGGAAGGGAGAGACGGAGGGAGGGGGGTAGGGAGAGGGGGAAGGAAGGGAGAGACGGAGGGAGGGGAGGCAGGGAGAGGGGGAGGAAGGGAGAGAAAGGAGGAGGGAGAGGGGGAAGGAAGGGGAGGAGGAGGGAGGGGAGGTAGGGAGAGGGGGAAGGAAGGAGAAGACGGAGGGGGGGAGGAGGGAGGAGGAGGGAAGGGAAGAAGGGAGAGAAGGAGGCAAGGAGAGGGGGAAGGAAGGGAGAGAAAGAGGGAGGGAGGCAGGAGAGGGGGAAGGCAGGGAGACAAAGAGGGAGGGAGGAGGGAGAGGGGGAAGGAAGGGAGAGAGAGGAAGAGAGGAGGGAGGAGGAGAGAGAGGGGGAAGGAAGGAAGGAGAGACGGAGGGAGGGGGGTAGGGAGAGGGGGAAGGAAGGGAGAGAAAGAGGGAGGGAGGCTTGGAGAGGGGGAAGGCAGGGAGACAAAGATGGAGGGAGGCAGGGAGAGGGGGAAGGAAGGGAGAGACGGAGGGAGGGGGGTAGGGAGAGGGGAAAGGGAAAGGGGAGAGAAAGAGGGAGGGAGGCTTGGAGAGGGGGAAGGCAGGGAGACAAAGATGGAGGGAGGCAGTGAGAGGGGGAAGGAAGGGAGAGACG
>JABMCL010001488.1:305000-310000 GCA_018857735.1 Alviniconcha marisindica | reverse complement strand
CAACCGCTCTAACGCGTAACTCTCACCGCTCAGCGGTCCTGGCAGCTGCATTTGCTGCTGCTGCTGCTGATGATGATGATGATGATGATGATGATGTTGTTGATGCTGCAGCTCCCTGGCACTTTCTGCAGTAGCAGTAGCAGTAGTCGCAGTATTAGTACCAGTAGTGGTAGTTCCGGGACTGCCCCCGCTAGAGAGAAGGCCGATCTTGGAGCACTCCCGCACTCGCCTGGGGATAGACTTTCTCGGCGGTCGTTCCGAGAAGCTGACGGCCATCGTCAGTGACCGCATGCTCGTCCCTTGGGACGCTTTCTTCACCAGGATGCTCACAGTCTTCGCCTGGCCGAACTCGGCGGCGCTGGCGTTGGCGGTAGTCTTGTCGCCGAGTAGCGACGACGACCACTTCGTCGTCGTCGTCGTCGCTTCCTGATCCTGGTCCTGGTCCTGGTCCTGGTCCGTCAGAAATGTGACGCTGCGAGCGGTGGAAGGGGCCGAGAGGGCAGTTTCTGAAGGGCCCAGGATGGAGTTGGAGTTGGAGTCCTCGTCGAAGGGCACCATAGGGCTCGTGGCAGCGTCCACCATGAGTACGTGGCTGTCCCTGGCCGATCTGTGGGGTACTTCCGGATTGGGGTTCAGTCGGAAAGGGATGCCTGGCAGCGCTTCCCTCTGCAGCAGACGTGGATGGTCACTTCATTACTTTGTGTGATGCAGCAACACGCACGCACGCACGCACGCACGCACGCACGCACGCACGCACGCACGCACGCACGCACACGCACGCACGCATACACACACGCACACACACACACGCAGGCACGCACGCACGCACGCACACACACACTCTCACACACACACACACACACACACACACACACACACACACACACACACACACACACGCACACACACACACACACACACATACACACACACACGCACACACACACACACACCACACACAACACAAACACACACACACAAACCACACACACACACACACACACACACACACACACACACCACACACACACACACACACACACACACACACACACACACACACACACACACACACACACACTACCCAACTACCCACCATCCTGGAATCTGAGTCGACGTCACAAGTCTACCTCTCCTAACCTCTAAATGAACGAAACAAACTCAAGCGCCAGACAATGATAATTAACTCCCCCCCCCCTCCCCACCACCACAACCTCCCCCGCCTTCCCCCCCCTACACACACACACTACCCAACCACCCAACCCTGGATCTACCCCCCCCCCCCCACCGCCCTCATTCCCAGTAGCCTACCTCTCCTTACCTCTACAACACCGGAACGAAACTAAATGAACGAAATACTGAACTCAAGCTGCCCCAAGACAATTGTAGTAGTAGTAATAATAATACAGCCATTATTCTCCTCACCTTTACAAACACCGGAACGGAACGAAATGAACGAAATACTGAACTCAATCTGCTCCAAAGCAACAACAACAATAATAATAATAAACAACCATTATTCTCTTCACTCTCCAAACACCGAAACGGAACGAAATACTGAACTCAAGCTGCCCCAAAGCAACAACAATAATAATAATAATAAACAACCATTATTCTCTTCACTCTCCAAACACCGAAACGGAACGAAATACTGAACTCAAACTGCCCCAAGGCAACAACAATAATAATAATAATAATAATAATAAACAACCATTATTCTCTTCACTCTCCAAACACCGAAACGGAACGAAATGAACGAAATACTGAACTCAATCTGCTCCAAAGCAACAACAACAATAATAATAATAAACAACCATTATTCTCTTCACTCTCCAAACACCGAAACGGAACGAAATACTGAACTCAAGCTGCCCCAAAGCAACAACAATAATAATAATAATAAACAACCATTATTCTCTTCACTCTCCAAACACCGAAACGGAACGAAATACTGAACTCAAGCTGCCCCAAGGCAACAATAATAATAATAATAATAATAAACAACCATTATTCTCTTCACTCTCCAAACACCGAAACGGAACGAAATACTGAACTCAAGCTGCCCCAATGCAACAACAACAATAATAATAATAATAAACAACCATTATTCTCTTCACTCTCCAAACACCGAAACGGAACGAAATACTGAACTCAAGCTGCCCCAAGGCAACAACAACAATAATAATAATAATAATAATAAACAACCATTATTCTCTTCACTCTCCAAACACCGAAACGGAACGAAATGAACGAAATACTGAACTCAAACTGCTCCAAAGCAACAACAATAATAATAATAATAATAATAATAAACAACCATTATTCTCTTAACTCTCCAAACACCGAAACGGAACGAAATACTGAACTCAAGCTGCCCCAAAGCAACAACAACAATAATAATAATAAACAACCATTATTCTCTTCACTCTCCAAACACCGAAACGGAACGAAATGAACGAAAAACCGAACTCAAGCTGCCCGGCCAAGGCAACAACAACAACAACAACAACACTACTACTATTACTACTACTACTACTACTATTAATAATAATAAACAACTAAACCATAATTACTTATAAAAGCTAACTCACCGACGACTTGACGCCGAGCTGCCCTCGGTGCTGTTCCTGGAAGCTCAGCAGCCTCTGGCGGACCTGCAGAGCGGAGTCTTTGGGCGTGTCGATCAGAAAGGTCCCGACCCCCCAGAGCCTCCGACGATCAACGCTCCCGCTGCCCGCCGACGCCGCAGCCGCTGCCGCTGCCGCCGCTGCTGTTGTAGTTGTTGTTCCACTACCGGCCGCCGCCGCCGCCGCAGTGACGACTGCGCCAACGTCGCGAGAGTTGGCTCGACCGCTGTCGCCGGGTCTGGAACTGGCCAGAGGGTTGATCGCGCTGGTCGTGGTGGCCGGAGCGAAGCCGCGATAAATGCTGGGCAGTCGGTCCGTTCTCACCGAGGCCATGACCTAGGGTTGGTTGGTTGGTTGGTGGGTTGGTTGGTGGGTTGGTTGGGTTGTGGTTGTTGTTGTCTTGCCAAAGGGTTTGGTGGGTCAGTCGTGGTGGGTGGTCCTGCAAGGATTGAATTCAGTTCGGGTGAGGGGTGTAGTATTATTTGTGCATTTATGGCATTGGTCTTTTTGGGGTTGGTCGATTTACGTAAGGGAGAGAGAGTGGGGTGGGGGAGGGGGGAGGGGGAAGGGGAGAGACAGAGAGAGACAGACAGAAGACAGACAGAAGAGAGAGAGAGAGAGAGAGAGAGAGAGAGAGAGAGAGAGAGAGAGAGAGAGAGAGAGAGAGAGGAGAGAGAGAGAGAGAGAGAGAGAGAGAGAGAGAGAGAGATGCCCAACACACACGCGTACCACCCCACACCCTCACACACCACACACAACACACACACACACACACACACACACACACGACGACACACACACACACACACACACACACACACACACACAACACACACACACACACACGGACACACACACACACACACACGTACACCCTCACAAAACACACACACACACACACACACACACACAACACACACACACACACACACACACACACACACAACACAAACACACACACACACACACACACACACACACACACACACACACACACACACACACACACACGACACACACACACACACACACACACACCACACCACACACCACACACACACACACACACACACACACACACACACACACACACACACACACACACACACACCTCAGACATGTTTCTTTTAGCGACTCACTCTACGTCTACCTACGGAAACGAACACTGCAACGAGTATAGTATGTGGCACAGCCGCTGGCCATGCATGCAGTACCCGTAGGACGTACTTTACAAATCCTCGCTCTCCACGCGGACCAAAATAAGAAACCAGCAGACAAAGCAACGACCCATGAAAAAGGAACGGGTAATGGAGTCTTAATCCGAGCGAGGAGATCAACTTCGTCTACAAAGGTGACCGCACGAGGATCCAGTAATCCTGATCCGCAGACAAACACTCTACGTGGCGCCGTTACACGAGTGTTTTTGTTCGTAAGTGTAACTGTGTTTCAAAAGGTTTGTAGGGAGGAACGTGGGGGTTGTGCTTCTGGCAGTAAATCTTTCAATTACGAACGGTTCCAGACTGACACGTTTTTTGTCGAAGGCGGTGGCGGCGTCGTCGTCAATGTTTTGCTTGTGGTTGTTGTTTCGCTGTGCGTGACTCGAGCTCACTCCTCGGCCATCACCGTTGAGTTAATGGCATGTTAATTAACCGAGTCAATCATTAATTTTGGCCTACTGGCATTTTTAACCAAATCGATCATTTGACTTAATGGCATATTTAACCGAGTCAGTCGTTTGACCTAATGGCATATTTAACCAATGGCATATTTAAGCCAGTGAATCATTTGCCTTAATGGCATATTTAAGCCAGTGAATCGTTTGCCTTAATGGCATATTTAAGCCAGTGAATCGTTTGCCTTAATGGCATATTTAAGCCAGTGAATCATTTGCCTTAATGGCATATTTAAGCAAGTCAATAATTTGCCTTAATGGCATATTTAAGCAAGTCAGTCATTTGCCTTAATGGCATATTTAACCAAGTCAGTCATTTGCCTTAATGGCATATTTAACCAAGTCAATCATTTGCCTTAATGACATATTTAAACAAGTTAATCAGGACTCTAGTTTTCTTTGGTTACACTTTATAACTGGATTTTTTTTTTAAATCGAATTTGTGTATATAACGCAAAGTATTTCTCTCCTTTCCTCTGATACCATTTGTACTCTGTCTCTTTGCCTGTATGTCTGCCCGTCTCTCTTTCTCTGTTTGTCTGTCTGTGTGTCTGTCTGTCTGTCTGTCTGTCTATCTCGTCTAGAAATGACACTGTGCGGGTTGACGGAACTTTCAAATCCTCTCTCTCTCCCCCTCTGTATCTCCCTCTGACTCCCCCTCTGTCTCCCCTGTCTCTGTCTGTCTGTCTGTCTGTCTGTGA
>JABMCL010001488.1:292500-297500 GCA_018857735.1 Alviniconcha marisindica | reverse complement strand
GAATTAATGACGTATTTAAATCAACAGACAAGGGAGTTGATTAGCGCTCGAAACACGTCACGCAAGTACAAAAGCGACAAAGACCTGAGTCCCCTACGGTAACTCTTATCTGGCATGCGTGTAAATACAGGGTACGTAAACTCCACGAGAGGTGCATCCTCAGTTTTGTCGGCGACTGCAGGTCTTTGTTGTTGTACTTGCGTTACGTATTTAGAGAGCTACTTAACTCCCTCATTGTGCGTTGATTATGCACGAGCGCGCTGGGTCTCCTTTCAGTTTCAGATCAGTTTGTGACGTATTTAAAACCAAAACCAAAAACACGTTATGGTAGCAGGTACTCATATGTAGCAGGTACTCATAAGATAGCAGGTACTCATATGATAGCAGGTACTCATATGATAGCAGGTACTCATATGATAGCAGGTACTCATATGATAGCAGGTACTCGTATCTAGCAGGTACTCATATGATAGCAGGTACTCGTATATAGCAGGTACTCATATGATAGCAGGTACTCATATGTAGCAGGTACTCATATGATAGCAGGTACTCATATATAGCAGGTACTCATATCGGACATAAAGCAGGTACTCATATGTAGCAGGTACTCATATGATAGCAGGTACTCGTATGTAGCAGGTACTCATATGATAGCAGGTACTCGTATGTAGCAGGTACTCATATGATAGCAGGTACTCGTATGTAGCAGGTACTCATATGATAGCAGGTACTCGTATGATAGCAGGTACTCATATGATAGCAGGTACTCATATGATAGCAGGTACTCATATGATAGCAGGTACTCGATATGATAGCAGGTACTCATATGATAGCAGGTACTCATATGATAGCAGGTACTCATATGATAGCAGGTACTCGTATGTAGCAGGTACTCATATGATAGCAGGTACTCATATGATAGCAGGTACTCATATGATAGCAGGTACTCTATGTAGCAGGTACTCATATGATAGCAGGTACTCATATGATAGCAGGTACTCATATGATAGCAGGTACTCATATGTAGCAGGTACTCATATGATAGCAGGTACTCATATGTAGCAGGTACTCATATGATAGCAGGTACTCATATGTAGCAGGTACTCATATGATAGCAGGTACTCATATGATAGCAGGTACTCATATATAGCAGGTACTCATATATAGCAGGTACTCATATGATAGCAGGTACTCATATATAGCAGGTACTCATATGATAGCAGGTACTCATATATAGCAGGTACTCATATGATAGCAGGTACTCATATATAGCAGGTACTCATATGATAGCAGGTACTCATATTAGCAGGTACTCATATGATAGCAGGTACTCATATATAGCAGGTACTCATATGACAGTTTATATGCAGGTACTCATATGATAGCAGGTACTCATATGATAGCAGGTACTCATATGATAGCAGGTACTCATATGATAGCAGGTACTCATATGATAGCAGGTACTCATATGATAGCAGGTACTCATTATAGCAGGTACTCATATGATAGCAGGTACTCATATATAGCAGGTACTCATATGATAGCAGGTACTCATATATAGCAGGTACTCATATGATAGCAGGTACTCATATATAGCAGGTACTCATATGATAGCAGGTACTCATATATAGCAGGTACTCATATGATAGCAGGTACTCATATATAGCAGGTACTCATACGATAGCAGGTACTCATATATAGCAGGTACTCATATGACAGCAGGTACTCATATATAGCAGGTACTCATACGATAGCAGCTACTCATATATAGCAGGTACTCATATGACAGCAGGTACTCATATATAGCAGGTACTCATATGACAGCAGGTACTCATATATAGCAGGTACTCATATGACAGCAGGTACTCATATATAATTATCGTATTTCAACGTCCTTTCAACCGCACTGGGTCACCTCAGGGCGATTATAAAATAGCCAGTTGGACTAACAGTTGAAACTGCACGATCCTTCAACTGCATGCAAGCAATTGCCTAAGAAAGTTGCAGCGTTGTATACATGGCTATTAACGTGTCCAATTCACTGCTTTCTACTGGTAGAGCTGTGCTCAAGCGTAATAATCGTCATTTGTGTGGGGACCGTGTGCGTATCGTTGCAAGTGCCTTATTCTCGCAATCCGCTGGATCAATACTAAATCCTTTGGTCTAAATCCCAAGTGTACACGTACCATGTGTGCCGTAGCAAGTATGCCAAGTATCAGGATCTGCACTGTGCATTGCATGGCATTGCCGCTGTGACAGGTACCCAGTTCTAAGCTATTGCTCGTAATCTTGCAGCCACACCTGAATACTAAGTCTAACAATAATAATGAAATACCTATCAAACTGGCATAAGAGCAAGTGAGCCGGTTTGGCCCAGCGGTACGGCGTTAGGCTGGTAATCGGAAGGACCTCGGTTCGATACCGCTTCGGCTCTCCTTTCTCTTCAAAAAGGTTGTGGTTTGTGGACACTGTCTTGTGACTTTGCCCATCACTTCCTAGTGAAACATTAAAATGGCTCTCATCGCTGCCCATCTTAACGCAGAAGTCATTCTGGTGGTGACAGTGTAGCGATAGGTATATACTCTCCCTCTCCCCAACCTCCATACCCCCTTCCCCCCTTATCCCCGTCCCTAATAAGCCGTACGGTTTCTGTGGACGTTAAGCACCATGTTTACATAAGAGCACTCTCTCTCTCTCTCTCTCTCTCTCTCTCTCTCTCTCTCTCTCTCTCTCTCTGTCTCTGTCTCTGTCTGTCTGTCTGTCTGTCTGTCTGTCTGTCTGTCTGTCTGTCTGTCTTGTCTGTCTCTCTCTCTCTCTCTCTCTCTCTCTCTCTCTCTCTCCTCTCTCTCTCTCTCTCTGTCTCTCTGTCTCTCTCTCTCTCTTGATTTTTTGACTGATTCTTGTTGTTGTTGTTGTTTTCATGTTGTTTAACATAAACATACCCCTTGCTGCAAAATGAATTTGGTAAATTATGCTTTTTGAGCATTTACTATAAGCTTAGCTTGTTTAATGCTCATACAATGATTTCGATTGTCCATATTTTCATGAATGTGAATCAACTTTGCTTAAACCAAATACTTATAAAGCGCGAACCCCTAGCATAAAAAAAACAGACCCTGCTCGGCCTCGCTGTACGAAATTCGGATATAAATTAAACCCACGTTGAGACACCTGAAGCGAAAACGACGCTAAAAATGATTACAAGCAGTTCAAAAATAATAATAATAATAATAAAGAGGATTTCTAGAGCGGATTTGAGGTCACCAAATCTCAAGAAGCTAAACAGGCAAGACCTACATTACACAATCACGCCATCGCATGAGCGCACACACGAACGCAAGCACACAATCAACTGAAATGATTTAAAAACTGGGGTGGGCATAGAGAATTTGCTGGCAGTAGTGGGTTTGGAACAGATAGGCCTTCAGAGCTGTTTTACTGAAAGCAGTGGCTGACTGAACGTGTCTAACTTCACGTGACAGGGATCTCTGGACAGAAGAACTGGACGGGCATGGAGAATTAATTTTGTTGGCAGTAGTGGGTTTGGAACAAATGGGCCTTCAGAGCTGGTTTACTAAATGCAGTGGTTGACTGACTGTGTCTAACTTCACGAGACAGGGAACTCTGGACAGAAGAATTGGGGCGGGCATAGACATTTATTTCATTTTTGTTGTTGTTGTTGTTGTCGTCAGTAGTAGGTTTGGAACAGATCTTCAGACCTGTTTTAAATGCACTGATTGGCAGAATGTGTCTTCAATCTTCTTCAGAGCTGTTTTAAATGCACTGATTGACAGAATGTGTCTTCAGAGCTGTTTTAAATCCACTGATTGACTGAATGTGTCTTCAGAGCTGTTTTAAATGCACTGATTGGCAGAATGTGTCTTCAATCTTCAGAGCTGTTTTAAATGCACTGATTGGCAGAATGTGTCTTCAGAGCTGTTTTAAATGCACTGATTGGCAGAATGTGTCTTCAGAGCTGTTTTAAATGCACTGATTGACAGAATGTGTCTTCAGAGCTGTTTTAAATGCACTGATTGGCAGAATGTGTCTTCAGAGCTGTTTTAAATGCACTGATTGGCAGAATGTGTCTTCAGAGCTGTTTTAAATGCACTGATTGGCAGAATGTGTCTTCAGAGCTGTTTTAAATGCACTGATTGACTGAATGTGTCTTCAGAGCTGTTTGAAATGCACTGATTGACTGAATGTGTCTTCAGAGCTGTTTTAAATGCACTGATTGGCAGAATGTGTCTATAACTTCAGGGAACTCTAGACAGAAGGACTAGGCGGGCATAGAGAATGAATTGTCAAGCAGTAGTAGGTTTGGAACAGATCGGTCTTCAGACCTGTTTTAAATACACTGATTGACTGAATGTGTCTATACGTATAACTTCACGAGACAGAAGAAGCGGCACAGGAAAACCTGAAGAGTGATGTCCAGATGTTTTGGACTTAACGTGTGGTATACGTAGAGTTCTTGACTGAGAAGAAGTGCAAAACTATCTTGGTAGAGAGTGCACACGAAGAAGATCAGACACTGAGAGAAACAGGAACTGTATCAGCAAAAAAAGGAGGTGACAAATAGTTGATAACTGAAACTCAATACGCGCTTGGATAGGCGGCCAGTGAAGAATTCTTAATGGGTGAAACAAGATCTTCTCACACGAGCTTTGAGCACGAGCCTAATTCCTCCCCACGAGCAGGAATCTACACTGAACATCATGAACTATTACAGCCATACGCCAAGTATTAAAATCTGCGCTATGTATCAGAAACTTAAGACGACTGCGGAAAGTCAGCTGTTCTCGCTAAACATCTGCAAGTGGGTACAGAGATCTCGTCTCGACAAGCACGAGACCACGAGAGTTTGGAATATCGATAAAGAGTAATTGCTTCTTCGCTTTGTCCTCGAAGACCTTGTATACGTGCACACCGTAAAACATCAAACACACGCACTCTCAATGCTGAACAAACACAACACACTGGCAAGTAGGTACAGAAAT
>JABMCL010001488.1:282500-285000 GCA_018857735.1 Alviniconcha marisindica | reverse complement strand
CTCTCTCTCTCTCTCCTCCCTCCCTCCCTCTCTCTCTCTCTCTCTCTCTCTCTCTCTCTCTCTCTCTCTCTCTCTCTTTCACTCCCAAGTGAGATAAAAAGAAAACCCCCCCCCCCTTCTTTTGTTGTTCTTCCGTTTAAATGTTAAGTACGGCCGAAAATAAAATATTGGTTTAAACGTGAATATTATTCGTGAAAACCAATAACGACACTGATGACAACAAACAACGACAACAACAATAACAACAACAACAACACACATACACACGCACGCACCCCCCACACACACACACACGCAAACAAAAACGAGAAAAAAAGTTTACAGTAATAGTTATTGTCACAAACCTTCCAAGAACTCCTTTCCTGTGCTGTGTTCTTTTCACCATTTCAAATCACACATCAGAATTAAATTTGATATACAGCTACCAGTCGGTCTAAGGCAGCACTCGTTGAACTCATGCTCATGCAACCCCGTTTCGAACTGGTGTGAAAGCTTTTAAGCCTATGCGCGTAAAGATTTCTTTTCTTTCTCTCTTTTTGTATGCTTTCTCTCTCTCTCTCTCTCTCCCCTCTCTCTCTCTCTCTCTCTCTCTCTCTTCTCTCTCTCTCTCTCTGTATATATATATATATATATATATATATATATATATATATATATATATATATATATATATTCACATATGAAATGTCTAGGCCTCTAAAACAAACCAAAAATAATATATATGAAGGTTCATGCTGTTGCTAAGAGAGCACGCAATCTCGAAATGGTGTGTAAGTTTAGGGCGTTGGCTACTGGTACGAAACTATAATCTATATTCTGCAGACTGTTCCATGGGTGGCGCCCCCTAGCGTGTGTGGTCGTAACATTACCACTCAGTATCAGCAGAAGTTTGTACGAAATTATAGATTCCGCAGACTGTTCCATGGGTGGCGCCCCCTAGCGTGTGGTCGTAACATTACCACTCAGTATCAGCAGAAGTTTGTAGGAAATTATAGATTCCGCAGACTGTTCCTGGGTGGCGCCCCCTAGCGTGTGTCGGTATCAGCAGAAGTTTGTAGGAAATTATAGATTCCGCAGACTGTTCCATGGGTGGCGCCCCCTAGCGTGTTTGCATGGCCGTCAACATTCTTCCAAACACTGGACAGGAAAACAAAATAGCTCAACCAAAAACAGATAAATGGTTTAGCTTTTCACTTCATTTCTTCATCGTTTCTGACCGTTTCGCTGTTGTTTAAGTGTCGTTTTGTAGCTTGACAAAGGGGATTACCCCGAAAATTTGCTGGTTTTTTGTCCTAAAAAAGCGTTCTTTGAACCCTTTTATGTTTTTTTGGATCTCTAACTTAATTTTATTGCGGGTAAGGGAGAAACTGGTTCACCCCCGAAACCATGTTAAAAGGGGGGGGGAAAAAGGGGGGGGGGGGGTGGGAAGGGGGATGGAGGTGGGGGAAGAGAAAGATTATAGATTATACCTATCGCTACAATGTTGACACCAGAGCTCGGAAGCTGCGTGAAAGTCGAGGTGGTCGTCCTGGGCTCCCGTCCCTAATAAGCCTACGGTTTGTGACACTTCAAACCAACTGTCACCACCAGAACGACTCCTGAATTAAAATGGGCAACGAAGAGAGCCATTTTCATGTTTCATTAACTGCGAGGGACAAAGTCGCAGGGACAGTGTCCACAAACCGCAACCTTTTTGAAGAGGAAGGGAGAGCCGAAGCGGATTCGAACCGAGGCCCTTTCTGCTTCACCAGCCTAATGCCTTACCGCGGGGCCAAACCGGCTCACTAATAATATATCTGCATGCGACGACACAGGATTTTTATCTCTTCAAGTAAGTGCATGGGCGAAATAAAGTAAGCCCCCATTAGCACGCACTAAGTGTCACCTTCTGGCACTTTCATTTTGTCTGACCGCTATGTCGGAGAAAGAATAAGAAGGTGAGCTCATCCAAAATCTCAGTCTCGTTTACGCAGGTAAGACACCTAGCCCTTTTTCTTTTCTTTTTTTTTTTTTTGGGGGGGGGGGGGGGGGGGGGTGGGGGGGGGGGGGGTGTTAATTTTGTTTGTTTTAAACCCCGATTGTCTCCAGAGAGAGGAATTTAGGGGACCGAGACCCCAAGGGGGGGGGGGGTGGTGGTGGTGGTGGTGGTGGGAGGTATCACCCAAATTTACTTAACACTTCATAGTTCAGGAGCTGTGTGAGAGTCGAGGTGGCCGTCCTGGGCTCCGTCCCAACGAGCCTTATGGTTTTGTGGGCGAAGTATATTGAAACCATTTGGGATTGGTACAGTTGTCCCTAAGCAACGACATCGAACATTAGCAACAAACAGCAAAAGGGCAAGGGGGCCTTGGGTTGAATCCGCTTCGGCTCCCTTTCTCTTCACAGGTTGTGGTCTGTGGACACTGTCTTGTGACTTTGTCCCTCATAATCAATGAAACATTAAAACGGCTCTCATCGCTGCCCACCTTAATGCAGAAGACATTCTGGTCATGACAGTGTA
>JABMCL010001488.1:260000-272500 GCA_018857735.1 Alviniconcha marisindica | reverse complement strand
CAAGCTAAACAACAAAAAACCTCCGGGGCTGGGGGCAGGGGATGGCGGACAATAAGTAGAGTATGTACGCATTTTGTACAGCCAAGCTAAACAACAACAGGCAGTTGGGGGCAGGGGTGGGGGAGGGACAATAAGTAGAGTATGTACGCATTTTGTACAGCCAAGCTAAACAACAAAAAATCTTCCAGTGGTTCATTTCAATGTTGCTTTACGTCCACAGAAACAGTAAGGACTATTAGGGACAGGGGAGCCCAGGACGGCCACCTCGACTTTCACACAGCTCCTGAACTCTGAGCGTAGGTTAGTTCGAGTTAAATGTTGCTCTACGTCCACAGAGACGACCTCGACCTCGACTTTCACACAGCCTCTGAGCTCTGCCGCCGTAAGAGAAATGGCAACTGTCGGTAAGCAGTCACTCAAGATTGCAAACTGAAACGCTGAATTCGCCAGCCTATCCCACTGAAGCGAACAAACGTACGATGAACATCAACAAAATATTGGACATCCTTGTACCCACTTGCACATAAACATGTCCGGGCTGAAAGGTGCACACATACACTCTTACAAACAGTATATTTGATGAAAAAAATAATCTGAAACAGGATGACTGCTAGCGCTCTGAAACAAGATCCAAACACAAAAAGGTTCAAACGAACGCTTATTTATTTTGACACGGACACACAGGGACAAAAACAAACAAATAAACAAATGTCAAAATAAATAAGCGTTCGTTTGAACCTTTTTGTGTTTGGATCTGTGTATATTTGATGGTCCTGCAACAGCTCTACTCCCGATACTCTGCATTTTGATTTTAAAAAGAAAAAGTCCTTTCACGTGCTCGTGAGAAGGGGGCCAAAAAGAAAAGAAAAAGAAAAACAAAGCCATAATGATTTCAAGTTTGGCACTGTTAGTTGTCGCTTTCCGTGTGACGGCCGCGCGGCAAGCATGATGATAATGACGATGATGAAGTGATGCTTAATGTCCTCGGATGTCGGCCGACATTAGGGGCAAGCTGTGACCAATGCCGAAGCACGGTTCAGTAAATCTCTACGTCCACGCAGCCAGAAGGCTCGTTAGGACGGACAGCTCCAGGACGGCCACCTCGACTCTCACACAGCTCCTGAACTATGCGCGGCAAGCGCAGTGAAAGGGTTTTAAAGACACGGGACTACGATGACGCAGTCAACTGACGGCAACCATCCGCATGGTGAGGATGTCCCCGCCTCTGCAGGCCAGCCACAGCCGACCCTGAGAGTCCGTGTTCAGCGCCGTGGGCTGCGTCAGGAAGGGACAACCCGGGGCAAAGTAGCGTAGAAAGGTCAAGGCCCCTTCCTCCACGTCCACCACGTGGACACAGTCGTTCATTTCGTTGGCAACCAGCAGCAGCTGCTGTTGACCGCCCATCCTGAAGAAGCAGACGTCTGACGGCTGGAATGCCGCTATCGGCGAAGCGTACGTGGCGACGGCATCTTCCTCGGGCCGCCGGAACAGCCTCACTTTTCGCTGCACTTCGGAATCCTCTGCTTCTTCCACAACAACGAACAGCTGCTCGCTGTCGTTCACGTCGAGTGCTCGAACACGGAGACCGCCCAACTTGATGCTGAATTCCGTCTTCAGCTCCGCCTTGAATGGGGATTTCGAGGTCACTTTGACCTTCGTGACGGTGGCTTTTCCGTCGACGCTTCTGCTGTCCAGTCTGAAATATATCTGGCTTGCCCGGAATTTGCAGAGCACCCTCGGGAAACCGGCCACGTGGAGGAGATGCCGGAACAGCCCGTCCCCGATACTTACGAAGGACACCTTGCCGGCCATCTTCTCGAGAGTAAGAACGCTCTTTCCAGTCTCGTCGAACTTCTCACTCGGGGCGTTCTTGTTGGAACCAACCTGCGTGTACGACACCAAGACGTTGCCGTCATCCAAGGGACACAGAAAGAAGATTTCAGTGTCGCCGTTTTTTCTGTCTTTGCCACACGCGAACTGCTTCTTCACGATCAATTTCAGTGGAGCCGGCTCCGCGTCGGCGGTCTGGTCGCCTTTTCGAACGCTGACGTTGCTGTCCGCGGTGAGCTCGTCCACACCCGTGCCGAATTTGGACACGGTGTTGAGGAACTGCCTGAAGTACAATTGGGGGAAATCAGACCACAGCTTCAAGGAGCACACGTCGCTTTTTCGTTCGTAGGCAGCCAGCTTGGTCAGTGACTCGGAACTGCCTCGTCCTGACCTCATCTCCTTGGCGAGCAGGACCAGTGTGGGCTTGCTAGCCCCGCTCCTCACAGCTTCTTCCACGTCTTCCTGCAGCTGACCCACCCTTCCCAGCCGTCTCCGCTGCAGGTCCAGCACCTTCGCGAGTCCTGCCTCCAGCTTCCCGCTGCTCTCATCCAAGTTGGCTAGGGCCCCGTCGCGAAACGCGTCCGCCGCTTTCACCAGCAAAGCGTGCTTGTTCACGATGCCGGTCCCCACTGCTGCCTTCTTGCCCTGCAGATCCCGCTGCTGCGTCTTCACCGCCTCCACCTTCTCGATCAGGTCGGAGACCGCCTCTTCCAAGCGGAGCTGGTCCCCGCTCAGCTGGTCGCTGGCTTCGCTGGCGGCTTCGGCCAAACTCTGAATCTTGTGGCTTCTGTGCTCCTCCAGCACGCACTTGGGACACACGGGCAGCTGGCAGTCGACGCAGCACAGCTCCAGGTCCTGCTTAGGGTGAGCGAGGCACAGGACTCCGTCCCGCGCCTTTTCGAGGTCCTCGGGGTGGAGGTAGAAGTTGGTCTGAAAGGCGGCCACGCCCTCTGAGGGGACGGTAAACTCGCGGCGACATTGTGGGCAAGGGTAGGTACGCCTTGGCGGTGGGCGAGACGTCAGATCTTCCAGACACTTCAGACAGAAGGTGTGGTGGCAGTTCGGCAGCAGGCGCGGGTTCCTGAAGACCTCCAGACACAGGGAGCAGATCAGGGATTCTCTCCTGTCGTCACTGAGGACTGCCGATGGAAGCGCTCGTCCCGTGGCCATGGTGATTGTAGAAAACCTCGACCGCTCTGCGGACAGAACAGAGAGGGAAGTCAAAACGATGTACCAACAGAGAGGGAAGTCAAAACGATGTACCAACAGAGAGGGAAGTCAAAACGATGTACCAACAGAGAGGGAAGTCAAAACGATGTACCAACAGAGAGGGATGTCAAAACGATGTACCAACAGACAAGAAAGTCAAAACGATATAGCAACAGAGAGGAAGTCAAAACGATGTACCAACAGAGAAGGAAGTCAAAACGATGTACCAACAGAGAGGGAAGTCAAAACGATGTACCAACAGAGAAGGAAGTCAAAACGATGTACCAACAGACCAAGGCAGTCAAAACGATGTACCAACAGAGAGGGAAGTCAAAACGATGTACCAACAGAGAGGGAAGTCAAAACGATGTACCAACAGAGAGGGAAGTCAAAACGATGTACCAACAGAGAAGGAAGTCAAAACGATGTACCAACAGAGAGGGAAGTCAAAACGATGTACCAACAGAGAAGGAAGTCAAAACGATGTACCAACAGAGAGGGAAGTCAAAACGATGTACCAACAGAGAGGGAAGTCAAAACGATGTAACAACAGAGAGGGAAGTCAAAACGATGTACCAACAGAGAAGGAAGTCAAAACGATGTACCAACAGAGAGGGAAGTCAAAACGATGTACCAACAGAGAGGGAAGTCAAAGCGATGTACCAACAGAGAGGGAAGTCAAAACGATGTACCAACAGAGAGGGAAGTCAAAACGATGTACCAAAAGACAAGGAAGTCAAAACGATATAGCGGCAGAGAGGGAAGTCAAAACGATGTACCAACAGAGAGGAAAGTCAAAACGATGTACCAACAGAGAGGGAAGTCAAAACGATGTACCAACAGACAAGAAAGTCAAAACGATGTACCAACAGAGAGGGAAGTCAAAACGGTGTACCAACAGAGAGGGAAGTCAAAACGATGTACCAACAGAGAGGGAAGTCAAAACAATATACCAACAGAGAGGGAAGTCAAAACGATGTATCAACAGAGAGGGATGTCAAAACGATGTACCAACAGACAAGAAAGTCAAAACGATATAGCAACAGAGAAGGAAGTCAAAACGATGTACCAACAGAGAGGGAAGTCAAAACGATGTACCAACAGAGAGGGAAGTCAAAACGATGTACCAACAGACAAGAAAGTCAAAACGATGCACCAACAGAGAGGGAAGTCAAAACGATGTACCAACAGAGAGGGAAGTCAAAACGATGTACCAACAGAGAGGGAAGTCAAAACGATGTACCAACAGAGAGGGAAGTCAAAGCGATGTACCAACAGAGAGGGAAGTCAAAACGATGTACCAACTACGCAAATAGAGTGAAATACAGTACAGTACAATGCAACACAATACAACACAACCATACTTGATTAATCCACAAAAAGATCAATTCGGCTGTATGCCTTTGACAGATACCTATTAAAACAAACACATAAAAAAGGAACTAAGTACTCACAGTTTCACCCCGCTGAATTATAATAAAACTTAATTTTTAAAAAAGAAGAAGTAAATAATATGTGAGTCAGATGGTTTATTAACAGTCTTACCAAGGAACCGTACTGGAATCCTGTTATCATCTGAATGACATTTTAGATTTTTGATAGAAGCGATCGAGTGACGTACATACATAAATATACAACATAAATCAGTCATAAACTAAGTCATCTTAACAAACAAACAAAAATTATTTCAATCTCTCTCTCTCTCTCTCTCTCTCTCTCTCTCTCTCTCTCTCTCTCTCTCTCTCTCTCTCTCTCTCTTCTCTCTCTCTCTCCTGTCTTCTTCTCTCTGTCTGTCTGTCTGTCTGTCTGTCTGTCTGTCTGTCTGTCTCTCTCTCTCTCTCTTCTCTCTCTCTCTCTCTCTCTCTCTCTCTCTCTCTCTCTCTCTCTCTCTCTCTCTCTCTCTCTCTCTCTCTTTGTTTTGTTTGTTGTTGGTGGTTTTTGTTGGTTTTAGGGTGTCGCGGGTGTGTGTGTGGTTTTTCATGTAAACTATTTATTCAATATTGCGCAGTAGTTAATAATAGTAATGTATTACTTTATGTGCTATTTCTTCAAATTAGAGCACATAGCCAGCAAAAAACAAAATTTAAAATAATGAACTACCTCTTGAACACTCTCTCTCTCTCTCTCTCTCTCTCTCTCTCTCTCTCTCTCTCTCTCTCTCTCTCTCTCTCTCTCTCTCTCTATCGCGCGCGCGCGCGCGCACACACACACACGCACACACACACGCACACACACACACCGGTTTGTGTCACACTTGTCAGACTAGTCTATCAGTTTCTGTTACATTTATCAGACTATGACCGCTTCTATCCACATGTATCAGACTCTATCAGCTCCTGCCAGACGTGTCACACTCTGTCAGGTTCTGTCACATTTGTCAGACTCTATCTGTTTCCAACATTTTTCCAACTCTGACTATCACTTTCTGTCACATATGTCAGACTGACTATCAGCGTCTGTCACACTTGTCAGATTCTGTCAGCTGCTGTCACACTTGTCAGATGCTCTCAGCTTCTGTCACACTTGTCAGACTCTGAATATCAGCTTCTGTCGCACTTGTCAGACTCTATCAGCTGCTGTCACACTTGTCAGACTATATCAGCTACTGCCACACTTGTCAGACTCTGACTAACAGCCTCTGTCACACTTGGCAGACTCTATCAGCCTCTGTCACACTTGTCAGACTCTATCAGCTTCTGTCACACTTGGCAGACTCTATCAGCGTCTGTCACACTTGTCAGACTCTGGCTATCAGCGTCTGTCACACTTGTCAGACTCTATCGGCTTCTGTCACACTTGTCAGACGCTGACTATCAGCGTCTGTCACTCTTGTCAGACGCTGACTAACAGCTTCTGTCACACTTGTCACACTCCGATGACAATCTTCTGTCACACATGTCACACTCTGGCTATCAGGTTCTGTCATAGTTATCAGTGACACCTTAGTCTTCTCTTTCTGTCATATTTATCGGTGACATCTTAGTCTTCTCTTTCTGTCATACTTGTCAGTGACACCTTAGTCTTCTCTTTCTGTTATATTTATCGGTGACACCTTTGTCATATCTTTTCTGTCATACTTATCGGTGACACTTTTGTCTTCTCTTTCTGTCATACTTGTCAGTGACACCTTAGTCTTCTCTTTCTGTCATACTTATCGGTGACACCTTTGTCATATATTTTCTGTCATACTTATCGGTGACACCTTTGTCATCTCTTTTCTGTCATACTTATCGGTGACACCTTAGTCTTCTCTTTCTGTCATACTTATCGGTGACACCTTTGTCATCTCTTTTCTGTCATACTTATCAGTGACACCTTTGACATCTCTTTTCTGTCATACTTATCGGTGACACCATCGGCATCTCTTTACGTCATACCTATTCGTGACACCTTCGAGATATCCTCTGTCATACTTATCGGTGACACTTTCGTCATGTCTTTCTGTGATATTTATCAGTGGCACCTTCGTCATCCATTTCTGTCATACTTATTGGTGACACCTTTGTCATGTCTTTGTGTCATACTTATCGGTGACACCTTCGTCATCTCTTTCTGTCATATTTATTACTGACACCTTTGTCATCTCTTTCTGTCATATTTATTGGTGACATCTTCGTCATCTCTTTCTGTCATATTTATTGGTGACACCTTCGTCATCTCTTTCTCTCATACTTATAGGTGACAACTTTGTCATCTCTTTGTGTCATACTTATCTATGGCACTTTCATCATCTCTTTATGTCATACCTATCCGTGACACCTTCGAGATATCTTGTCATACTTGTCGGTGACACCGTCGTCACCTTATCAGTGACACATTCGTCATATCTTTCTGTCATATTTATCAGTGGCACCTTCGTCATCGTTTTCTGTCATACCTATCGGTGACATATTCGTCATCTCTTTCTATCAAGCGTATTAGTAATATTTTCATTATCGGCTGCTATTTTAGTTATGAAACACTTTGACTGTTTTTCTGCTATAAATTAATGTATTATATGTTTTTATTCTTATTTTTTTAATGAACTCTATAGTATCCTAACATATAAAATGTTAGCTGTTGTTTAAGTGTCGTTTTGTAGCTTGAAAAGGGGGATTACCCCAATAATTCGCATGTTGTATTTCGTCCAAATAAACAGCGTTCTTTTTAAACTTTTATGTGTTTGAATCTGGTTTTAGAATCTGGTTTTAGAATCTGGTTTTAGCAGTCACTCTTGTTTTAGATTTTTTTTCTTTCTCTCTCCCTTTTCTTATGTACATGAATATTATGCGGTACAAATAGGAAGACTGTTCAGGGCAATGTTTTTTTCTTTTCTTTTCTTTCTTTGTTCTCTCTCTCTCTCTCTCTCTCTCTCTCTCTCTCTCTCTCTCTCTCTCTCTCTCTCTCTCTCTCTCTCTCTCTCTCTCTCTTCTCTCTCTCTCTCCACACACACACACACACACACACACACCACACACACACACACACACACACACACACACACACACACACACACACACACACACACACACACACACACACACACACACACACACACACACACACACACACACACACACACACACACACACACACACTTAAACGCATTAGTTCAATCCGCAGGTTACTCACTTAAGACGCAACCAAGACTCTTGTTACTTCCTATATCCTTTCACGGCTTGACTACTGCAACTGTCTCCTCATGGGTACACCTAATTCTGTCATCCAACCTCTCCAGAAAATTCAAAACTTTGCTGCAAGACTCGTTCTCTTGGCACCCCGTCACAACCGCTCAACACCTCTCCTGGAAAAACTGCACCGGCTTCCCATTTCAGAACGTATTAAGCATAAAGTCGCTTGTATGTGTTTCAGTGCTATAAATGGTTCTGTTCCTGCTTACCTCTCTGAACTGCTGCATGTCTACATTCCATCTCGTACACTACGCTCTTCTTCTAACACCCGCATGCTGGAAATCCAACAATACAAACGCAAGACTCATGGCTTCCACATCTTCTCTTGCTTTGGACCCCACATTTGGAATTCACTCCCACAAGACCTTAGACACTGCTCAACCCTGTCATCTTTTAAAGCCAAGCTGAAAACCTTCCTCTTCTCACAGTATTTCCATCCTAACTAATATCAGTACCCAGTTTCTGCTACAGTCACTGTGTGTGTGTGTGTGTGTGTGTGTGTGTGTGTGTGTGTGTGTGTGTGTGTTGTGTGTGTGTGTGTGTGTGTGTGGTGTGTGTGTTGTGTGTGTGTGTGTGTGTGTGTGTGTGTGTGTGGTGTGTGTGTGTGTGTGTGTGTGTGTGTGTGTGTGTGTGTGTGTGTGTTTGTAGTGCGTTTTTTTTTTTTTTTGTTGTTGTTGTTTTTTGTATAATACTTTATGTAAATTGTTTTGGTAGGACTATGCTATACATGTGTATAGAATATCATATTTAGGTTAATATGTATCATGTGAGCGCTCAGGGCGTTGATGAGCGCATGATAAATGTACATTATAATTATATTATTATTAAACCAGTAGGCCTAGTATATAACCACTTCATTATTATCCAGGTGCTGTGTGAGAGTCGAGGTGGCCGTCCTGGGCTGTCCGTCCTAACGAGCCTTCTGGTTTCCGTGGACGTAAAGCTATATTGAACCATGCTTCGGCATTGGTCTCAGCTTGTCCCTAATATGTCAGCTGACATCTGAGGACATTAAGCAACACTACCTACCTACCTACCTACCTGGTCATCCTACCTACCTACCTGGTCAAACGCGTCTCTGAGTCACAACCACATGAATGGATAAACTTGCATGTTCTGTCAGGAAAAGCGGACTTCGTGTGAACTTGTATACTGCGTAGGTTGCATATTCTTTGCCTTCTCTATCTGTCTCGGCCCTAATAATAACGACAGTGTACCCGGAAGAACTTAATCAGTACCCGGAAGAACTTGATCAGTAGCACCTCACCCAAAGCCGTATCTTGTTTGCTTTATGCATTTAGGTTCACGCCGTAACCTGCGTAATGGTATAGTATTGTATTTATAAGACGGAAAAAAGTTGTCGTTGTTGCTGCTCTTTGTTTTGTTTTGTTTTGTTTTAAAGATCTCTCTCTCTCTCTCTCTCTCTCTCTCTCTCTCTCTCTCTCTCTCTCTCTCTCTCTCTCTCTCTCTCTCTCTGTCTCTCGTCCCTTCCCCTCTCTCTCTCTCACTCTATCTCTCTCACACACACATACACTGTCTCTCTCTCTCTCTCTCTCTCTCCTCTCTCTCATCCTCTCTCTCTCACTCTACTCACTACCTCACTACCTCATCCACTACCTCACTCTCCTCCTCCTCTCTCCCCACTCCATCCCTACCCCTCACTCCACCCTCCATCCACACACCACACACACACACCACACCCACACACACACACACACACACACACACACACACACACACACACACACACACACACACACACACTACAACCACAATATATCAACCACATACACTAATCTTAAATGCTACCAACAACAGAGAGAGGACGAGAGAGAGAGAGAGAGATGGAGCAAGAGAGAGAGAGAGAGAGAGAGAGAGAGAGAGAGAGAGAGAGAGATTACTTTTTACATTATTTGCTGCTTAAAAATTAATTCCAGTAGAGTCAGTTCCATCTCAGAGAAAAGCAATCATCAGCAATGTAAAACAAAGCGATAGGAACCGACTCTCGGAAGCGAGGATTAAAATCAACTCTTACCTCGAAATCCATCAGACAAAAGTGAATTCCAAAGCTGCAGGATGAATAGTCGCCTTCTGCTCAGTGACACAAATCATGTGTCTACTCGCACAGCCTATCTAAACTGAATGCACCAACGTGTTGTTGTTAACTCGAGTGCAAAGTGCAAAATAGCCGTGGCTATTTTTAAGTTCACGTGGCTATTTTTAAGTTCATGTGAAGTCTACACATACAAACTGCTTACCCGAAAAGGCCTATACCGCTCCGAAACAATCTACTTTGCAGAATATTCATGATAAATGTGAATTCAGTTTAGTCCACACGGCTGAATAAGTATCTAATAATGTCTCTATTTCCCAAACAAATTGATTAACTGCGTCAGTATCGTAGATTAACTGCGTCAATTACGTAGATTAACTGCGTCAATTACGTAGATTAGCTGCGTCAATCACGTAGTTTAACTGCGTCAAATATGCAGATTAACTGCGTCAGTTACGTAGATTAACTGCGTCAATTACGGAGATTAACTGCGTCAATTACGGAGATTAAGCGTCAGTTACGTAGAATAACTGCCTCAATTACGTAGATTAATTGCGTCGTCAATTACGTAGATTAACTGCGTCAATTAAGTAGATCAACTGCGTCAATTACGTAGAGAGTTACCGTAGGCGACTCAGGTCTTCGTTGTACTTGTGTTACGTATTTCGAGGCTAATTAACTCCCTTGTGTGTTGAGATTGGGGACAGAAAACACTCATTCTGAGCTTTTGCAAACTAAATTCAAGAGAATTTACAAACAGCCCATACATTAGTTCTGTCACGATTCACAGTGAGAGATAATAAACATATAATGCATAATGAAACTCGCACACATTTACAGGATCGCGTACACACACCACACACAACCCCACACACACACACACACACAAACACACACACACACACACACACACACACACACACACACACACACACACACACACACACACACAACACACACACACACACACACACACACACACACACACACACACACACACACACACACACACACACACACACACACACACACACACACACACACACACACACCACACACACACACACACACACACACACACACACACACACACACACACACACACACACACACACACCACACACACACACACACACACACACACACACACACACACACACACACACACACACAACAACAACACACACACACACTAGACATCACACATACACAACACAACACCGACACCCACCGATTGATTACACTACAGGATCATCACACACACATACATTACACACACAAACACACACAAAACACAAACACCACACACACAACACAAAACACACAAACACACAACAACACAACACACACACACAACACACACAACACAACACACACACAACACACACAACACACACACACACACACACCACACACACCCAAAAAACAAACACAACACACACACACACACACACACACACACCACACACACACAGAAAACGCTAGACATCAAAGTAAAACTTGATCTGTTCGTCCTGATTATTACCTACAGGATATTCAGTTGTCCCTAATAATTATGTCAGCCTGACAACTGAGGACATTAACCCTTTCACTGCCACGATGTCACTTGAAAACGACAAATAAAAGGGCGACATTTCAAACCCTTCAGCCTTTTTGTCTTCTTTTTTCTCCCTGGCGCCTCCCTGCATCTTTCAGCCCGGAAATTTTACAGGCTGGGGCAGTGAAGCGATCAGCAAACCATCAACCGTTAATGGGTAGTCGCGGGTGCCCTTTTGCAGTGTACTGTCAACTGATCGCCACCAAGTTTCCCTTTCTTGATATTGCTGCATGCTACAGCCGTGCACAAGGTGACCTCCGATTTTAATATCTGCCCCCCCCCCCCCCACCCCCTCTCCCCACACACACCCATCCCCCACATCTCGTCCCCTCCCTTCCCCCTCCTCCTCCTCCTTTCTGTGTTACCGTAGTAGCACGTAGGAGATCTCGGTCATTCTGCCAAAAGTGCAGGTGGCAGGTTATAGCTATATACACACGTATGCACCCAAACTCCGAGCACCGGTTTACGACATCCTTCCTTCAACCACTGCCGTATTTAGTTACGCCATAGGGTCCAGAAAACTGTCAGCTAACGAGCAGTTTTTCGTTAGTGCCCAAACAGTAGTAATTAAGTTAAGTTGTTACGAACGACTCAAATAAAACAAGGCGTGTCGTTTATAGCCGCCAACAAAGTTTACACCAGCACAAATAAAACCACTATCGTTTGAATCGAGACGGAACTCTCTTTTTACCCGGGTGGATGCGTCTCATGTTTACGTGCGTGCTTTGGCGCTAGGTTGCTTCAACAGTCATATTAGTACCGGAACCTTTCGGAGGGCGCTGACCGCGTCGCTGGACAGCTGCGCGGAGATGAAGAGTGCCCCTTCAGTGGCGTAAATAAATCTGGCAGAGTTTGGAGGAAAGTGCCGGAAAGCGATGCTCGGAGCGTGGTATGCACCCTATCTATAATTAATTATGCCTTTGCATGAAGTGACGTGACATGGTGCATGGTTTTATGGCGTACACAGAACGCGCCGGGACGGCAGCATATTCATGCGACACGTACTGCCATTTAACAACTCTGTAAGTGCACCACTTCGGTGTATATTCAAACACACGATATTTAAAAAAAAAAAAAAAAAAAAGTTACAGTCACTCACTTGGAATCTCACGCGATAAAAGCGCAGTGAGTCTGCTCTCGA
>JABMCL010001488.1:255000-257500 GCA_018857735.1 Alviniconcha marisindica | reverse complement strand
AATAAATTACTGGGCATAGACAGAGTAAGTAAGTAAGTTGATTGATGCTTTTTTTACGCCGAGGACGGTTTATGTCAGTGCGAAGTACATTTAATCATAACGCGATAAACGCTAAAAATATATACGTGCCAAAACTTGTCCATCATAAATAAAAAATGACCAAGAAGTAAAACGAAAAAAAACGAAAAAACAAAAACAAAAAATCTAATCGGAAACGTAATCACTAAATTATCTCTTTCCAAACTTTTTGGGAATCTTTTAATGTTGAATACTCATATAATACAAAGACAGGTCTTCAAACAACAAAAACATCAATGATTGAGCTGTAAAATGCCGCTCTCTTGCGTCAGTCACATGAGAATAAAAAATAAACATTATGTTCTAACACACAAGCAGCTCGTCACAGCAAACCACAATGTCCACATTGAAAGTAAATATATGCTTCAGAATATTCTATTCATTCCACTATGGGAAATTACAGTGTCAACTCCAAAAGTAAATCATCACAATGTGTAAAACTATGCAATATCAATATATATATACTTCTTCTTTTTTTTACATCTGTGTATCACAGCGTCGTCTTAATGCTTAATCGTCTTAATGCTTAATCCAAAAGTAAATCATCACAATGTGTAAAACTATGCAATATCAATATATATATACTTCTTCTTTTTTTTTACATCTGTGTATCACAGCGTCGTCTTAATGCTTAATCCATGCCCACACTCACAGACACACACACACACACACACACACACACACACACACACACACACACACACACACACACACACACACACGGCCGCGCGTGCGCGCGCACACATGCACACACATAGATAGATGCACACACACACATACACACACACACACGCACGCACGCACGCACGCACGCACGCACGCACGCACACACGCACGCACGCACACACACACACACACACACACACACACACACACACACACACACACACCATATACAATCAGACCAACAACAACAACAACGAAAACCATATAAATCATCAGTAACTCCTAACTATTCAACCGACGAGAGTCATGGTGAGGATGTCCCCGCCTCTGCAGGCCACCCACAGCCGACCCTCAGTGTCCGTGTTGAGCGCCGTGGGCTGCACCAAGAGCGGACAACCCGGGGCAAGGTAGCGCAGAAAGGTCAAGGCCCCGTCCTGCACGTCCACCACGTGGATAGCGTCGTTCCCTTCGTCCGACACCAGCAGCAACTGCTGGCCGCCCAGTCTGTTATAGAAACAGACGTCTGACGGCTGGCAGGACGCTGATGGCGGAGTGTACGTGGCGATGGCGTCCTCCTTGTCTCGTCGGTACAGTCGTACCCTGCGCTGTTTGCTGGGGGTTTGAGGTTCCTCCAGGACAACGAACAGCTGCTCGCTGGCGTCCACGTCGAAAGCACGATGAGCTCCGACCTTGATCCGGAAGTCCATGATCTGATTTATTTTTAAAGGGTCTTCTGAACTCAGTATCTTTCTTTTGATGTCTGCCCTTCCAGACAAGTCGTTCTCGAGGATGAACAGTTTCGTCGTCGATGACTTGGCGTAGGTATGCACACAGCCTGTTCTGGACTTTTGAAGAAGGACATGACCACGGTTTATCTGCTTCCAGGATACTCTTCCATTCGTCTTGTCTCTTGTCAGATGCTTCCCGTTTTGGTCACACTTTAGGTTGGGAGCATCCTCCCTCAGTCCACGCCGTGCGTACGACACCAGCAGCCGATCGTTCGCTGTGGGAAACAGAAAGAAAACTTCAATGTCTGGCTCCGTCCCGCATCGGAACTTCCTCGTAACCGTTACCCCAGGGTCTGCGCACTCCATCCTGAGTTTCGATACGGTGCCAAGGAAGTCGTGGACGTTCTGCATGAGAGCTTTGTCCGATAGCTCTGAGCGTGCGACAGGCCGGCAGACAAAGGTTCTCTTCGGTAGGATTAGCCGGCTGACTGCTTCACGGCTTCCGCGTCCTTCCTTCGTCTTCTGCACAACGGGGAGTAGCTGCATGCTGTCCGACGCCTCGCCGTGCATGGCCTGTTCCAGTTGCTGCTGCAGCTGGCTCAGTTTGTTCAGGTTCTTCTGCCTGTGGTCCAGGGCCTTGGCCACCCCGACCGCCATCTCTCTGCATTCCGTGTCCAGAGAGTCCAGCAGCTCGTCACGGAACTTGTCAGCCATGGCCACCAGCGTGGCGTGCCTGTTCCGGATGACTTTCTCCACGGCCGCCTTCTTGTCCCGCAGGGCTTGCTGCTCTCTCTTCTCGGCCTCCACAGCTTCCGTCATGTGGTACGCTGCCTTTGACAGACTGAGGAGCTGCTTTTCGCTCGTCTCGGAGCGGAGTCGGTGCGGCGTCGTTAACAGAACCTCAGAGACACCCGGCTCAGTGCTCGTCGGGCGCTGCCATTCTTTTGGCCTGACAACACAGTTGCAACACACTTGCAAATGGCAGTTGGGGCAGTTCAGCTTCGACGCCGCCTCAATTCCACAGAAAC
>JABMCL010001488.1:232500-250000 GCA_018857735.1 Alviniconcha marisindica | reverse complement strand
AACTTACTACTGTTTGAGCACCAACAAAAAACTGCTCGTTAGCTGACAGTTTTCTGGACCCTATGGCGTAACTAAATACGGCATTGGTTGAAGGAAGGATGTCGTAATCCAGTGCTTGGAGTTTGGGCCCGTCCCTGAGTGCAAGGGAATGGGGGGAACTGGGCAATAGACACTAAATTTAATGCACTTAGTGTAAACTTCTTCTTTCCCCCCCTTTTTTTTTAAATAATGTAAATCAGACTCTTTCTGGTTCCATCCCTTTTTACAAGTATATTGTTTTAAAATGAGTATATCTTAGTATGTAAGTCTTATTTACATTATTGATGTGTGTGTGTGTGTGTGTGTGTGTGTGTGTGTGTGTGTGTGTGTGTGTGTGTGTGTGTGTGTGTGTGTGTGTGTGTGGTGGAATGTGTGTGTGTGTATGTGTACGTGTGTGTGTCTGTGTGCGTGCGTGCGTGCGCGCGTGCGTGCGTGCGTGCGTGCGTGCGTGCGTGCGTGCGTGCGTGCGTGCGTGCGTGCGTGCGTGCGTGCGTGCGTGTGTGTGTGTGTGTGTGTGTGTGTGTGTGTGTGTGTGTGTGTGAGTAGAGAGAGAGAGAGAGAGAGAGAGAGAGAGAGAGAGAGAGAGAGAGGGGAGAGAGAGAGAGAGAGAGTGTGTGTTAAGATATTAGTTTATTATGCATTCTGTTTCCTACTGTGCACCGTAAGACAAATTTCCTTGTAATATTGTACGGGGACAATAAATATTCTGATTCTGATTCTGATTGAATACTGAAATTCAAAATGTAACAGAATAATATGCAGCTGCCCACTATGACCGATTTACTCTGCATAATATTTCCAAATCCGAGATAGACTGACTTAGTATACTAGACAAATTGCTTTTGGATTCCATGTTGATTAAAATTAGATCCGAAACGATAGCTTACAATAACTATAGTATGAAAAAAAGACAATGCAAGAAAAAGAGCACAACCTTGAAAAGAGCATTAAAGAAATTGAAAGAAAAGAAAAAGAAAAAAAAAGAAAAAAGAAGAAGATATTACATTTTCAAAAAAATAAATAATTAAGCATCTCTCTCTCTCTCTCTCTCTCTCTCTCTCTCTCTCTCTCTCTCTCTCTCTCTCTCTCTGTGATCATTCTAAATGTAATTTCACACGTACTTTAATTCTTGTTAACATTCTAAGCTGGCCTATTATGTAGGCCAAACCAACACAAAAATCATTAGTTATCGATGTTGACGCTGACATTTTTTCAATGAAAACACGATTTTTGTTGTTGTTGTTGTTCTTTTTGTTTGTTTGTTGTTGTTTGTTTGTTTTTTAATTTTAGGTCAAAGTGTAGAGAGGAAAAAAAAAACTACAACAAGCAAGCAACCTAAAAATAAAACAACAACAACAGTAACCGGTATCCGTTCCACCCCGTGTTACCGCAGTAGCACGTAAAAGATCCCGGTCATTCTGCCAAAAGTGAGGTGGCAGGTTACAGCTAAACACGCATACACCTAAGTTACGTATGTAGCTTTGCATGAAGTGGCATGCAGCATGCCAGCGCAGTGAGTCTGCTCGAGAGAGCGGGGAATAGTGCTAGATATATAAGCGATCATCAATCCATCAAAAACAACAAAAACAACACGTTATGATTATCAGTGGAAAATGCGGCATACCTCGAGTCGTGCTGCACGCCTCCTGGCTTTGCAGCATGTAACAGCAGGCACTGCTCCAAGGCGGCCACGGAAGCTCGTCGTCTGTCTCTCACTCTCACTTACGGCAGGCTGCTAGAGGACACTCGGTGAAAGTCAGGTGACCGCTACACTCAGCGGCAGTGCGTGACTTATGTTCTGCAAATGCACGGTTTTCGAGAAACTACCATTTCTTCGGTCGATCGGTTTGCGCAGGCGCGTTGGCGACTCAAATGCAAGGGGAGCGGGAATGGCTCGGTGGTTAGAGAGAGAGAGAGAGAGAGAGACAGACAGACAGAGAGAGAGAGAGAGAGAGACAGAGAGAGAGAGACAGAGAGAGAGAGACAGAGAGACCGGCAGACAGAGAGAGAGAGCAGAGACAGAGACAGAGACAGAGAGACAGAGAGACAGAGAGAGAGACAGAGACAGAGACACAGAGAGAGAGACAGAGAGAGAGACACAGAGAGAGAGAGAGAGAGAGAGAGAGAGAGAGAGAGAGAGAGAGAGAGAGAGAGAACTCGAACTCGAAAACTTTATTTTACAAATATTGTAGTTTAGGTTCAGTCAAAAACCTGTCTAACAGCTAGTCCTTGCTAAGCTGCTGATGAATAGATATCAAATTACAGGCATTATTTATATACATATAGACATGAATGAGTGAGCGAAACGTTATACATGAAATTTTCCACACAAAACATAGCGTGCTCACAGCGCCAGATGAACACATGCCATACAGCATTCAGTTACATATATATATTATGAGCATACGATGAGCATATTATGAGCAAATGAAGCAGCAGAACATCTGATCAGTTCATTTGACTAGTATCGGAAAAGAAACAGAAGCAGTCAATGCTTATAAAGAACAGTAAGGGAGAAGGAGAGGGGGAAAAAGAAGACTAAAACCGGGGGGTGGGGGGTGGGGGTGGGGTGGGGGGGGGGGGGCACTTCCAAGCAGTCGGAAGGACTGGGCGGAGTTGTATGGGTGTATAAAATAGGTCTCAAATGACCAGTCATTGCAATGGCGATCACTCGAAAACCTGTCTCTCTCTCTCTCTCTCTCTCTCTCTCTCTCTCTCTCTCTCTCTCTCTCTCTTCTCTCTCTCTCTCCACTAGCAGTATTATGTCACAATCCATTCTATATAACTACTTCAAGGTGTGCACGAAGTTTACGCTTGAAGGAGCTGAGTAACTGACAAGATATGACTGTCAGAGGTAGGTTGTTCCAGAGAGAGAGAGAGAGAGAGAGAGAGACAGACAGACAGACAGACAGACAGACAGACAGACAGAGACACAGAGAGAAATCACAGTCACACACACACACACACACACACACACACACACACACACACACACACACACACACACACACACACACACACACACACACCTAGAGAGAGAGACAGAGACAGAGAGACAGACGTCTTCTGTCTTTCAGTCACACCAGGCAGCTAGATGACACTCAATGTCAGCCTATTGATATGCAGGTGACCTCTACACACAACAAGTATACGGGTCAGTGTAAGACTCGTGTTCTACAAATGCACGGTTTTCGAGAAGCCACCATTTCTTCGATATGTTTGCGCAGGCTCGTTGGCGACTCAAATGCAAAGGGAGCGGGGATAGCTCAGTGGTTGGAGAGACAGAGAGAGAGAGAGAGAGAGAGAGAGAGAGAGAGAGAGAGAGAGAGAGAGAGAGAGAGAGAGAGAGAGAGAGAGAACTCGAACTCGAAACTTTATTTCCAGGATTGTAGTTTAGGTTCATTTAGACCTGTCTAACAACTAGTCCTTGCTAAACTACTGAATAAGTGAAAAATGGAGAAACAATTATATATCAAAAAAAAAAAAAAAACCCCACTTTACAAGCTCGATTAATATTTAAACAGGATAAACAATATACAAACAAATAAAATATAATACTATCACTATTAGTAATAATAAACACAGGAACAGCAAAATTATTGAAAATACTTTGAAATGACAATGAATAAATAAGATGTATACATAGCAAAAATGGTGTTGACATATCTCGCAATTATTTGTATATCACGAAAACATAACATGGCTCAGTGGTCGAAAGGGGGGGGGGGGGGGGGAGGAAGGGGGGGGGGGAGCAAAAGAAAGAAAAAAGAAAAAAGCATGTACATCAGATAATAATTATAAATCACTGTAGGCAATGCTGCATTCTTTCACACACACACACACACACACACACACACACACACACACACACACACACACACACACACACACACACACACAAACAGCGCGGTAGCAACAGTCAATATCTTTTCAGTGATGTGATAAACAATGATACCGGCATATGTATAGCAAGCACTGGTCTACAGAGTAAAATGATGAGGGTGAGAGAGAGATAGAGAGAGAGAGAGAGAGAGAGAGAGAGAGAGAGAGAGAGAGAGAGAGAGAGAGAGAGAGAGAGAGAGAGAGAGAGAGAGACAGACAGACAGACAGACAGACAGACAGACAGAGAACAGACAGACGAGACAAAAGACAGACAGAGAGACAGACAAGCAACACACACAGCGAGAGAGAGAGAGAGAGAGAGAGAGAGAGAGAGAGAGAGAGAGAGAGAGAGAGAGAGCTCTTCTTGAGTCAGTTACTCAATATTGCTCTGTCTGATGAAGATAATCGGACATACCGGTTTCAGACAAACCGACCTGTGCCATATCACTTGATACGAGTTAGGATTGCATTGTCACAGCTGACAGACATTGCATTGTCATAGTCGATAGACATTTCGTTTGTATACAGTGAAAAAAGAACTGGAGAAAAAACACCACCCTGAGGCACACCTGTGTTCAGCACAAGTTCCTCGGACACAAATCTGTCAAAGCTGACACGCTCCGGTCGATCGCTCAGATGCAGTTGTTACTTCTCTCCACAATCAGTTCACGGCATGTAGGGCAATATGATGAAAGTTTTTAATCAGAAGATTTTTTATTTTCTATTTTTATTTTTTTCTAAATATCTTTTTTGTATGCCAAGTCCGTCATAGGCGATGTAAAAGAGAAAGAAGTATGTCAGAATATTTAGAAGGCAAATATATTATATATAAAAAATTTATTTTTAGTTATAGAAGAGGAAAAAAATCTCTCCCTCTCGCGTATGCGTGCACACACGTGTAAATACATGTATGTATGCGTATTGTGTATTTTTTTAATTTCTTTTTTTACAGTCGTTATAAGTATGCCTGTGCTGACAGTCACAGTGCGAACTGAATGAGTACTACTGTGAGTGAAACTGTATGTACTTACTTTTTGTTTACTTGTTTTATTAAATACTTTTCAAAACAGGTAACTGAATCATATTATGTACAGTACTGTATTGTACAATGTACGTTAAAGGTAGAAAAGCTATATAATTATAAGGCCGCAAGGGTTAACCCACAAAAAATCTTCCTCTTGAGTGTTTTACTCAAGATCGAGTATCAATTTTTTTGTCTTCTTCTTCTGTCCTTTTATTTTATTTTTATAATTTACTTTTTTTCTTTCTTTTTTCATTTTTTTCATTTTTTAACAAAACAGGCAACTCCGGAAGTAGCAGACGACATAATTATTTTGTACCACATGATCGGATTAGCCAATGAGGTGCTGGCAGAGTGTCCACTCGACCTGCATGCAAGTTTGGTTGCAGAGATGTGGCAAGGTACAAAAGAAAGAGAAGAAAAAGAAAGAAAAAAGAAAAAAGAAAGAAAAAGAGAAGAAAAAAAGAAAGAAAAAACCCCAAAAAGAATAGAAAAAAAAGGGAAAAAATACATAAGGGGTGTGAGAGCATTCCAGTCTTTTCACACGACAGATAAACTAAGTTTTGTTGCAAAAGAGTAACTAGTTCAGAGATATTGTAAACACAATCGTCAGTTCTTTTTTTTTCCCTTCTTTTTCTTTCCTTTTTATCACAATGTTATCATTATCAGCCCTCACTGTAACATTGACCTTGCAGATAGCAAATAGAAATTTTGATGCCTGAAAATTTACCAGTTTAGTTTTCACACACACACACACACACACACACACACACACACACACACACACACACACACACACACACACAAATGACACTGAAACAGAAGTGATCTTTCACGTTTCTGTCAATGTCCAAAGAGGACATCTGCAATTTTCTTGTCAACAAATATGCATGCATATAATCATATGCACTGCTCAGATGGGTAAAAAGATAAGCAAACGAAGTTAACTAAATCCTCTCAAAACAGTTCTGTTATCTGTGCTTTTGGCTCAGATCCAAGACATGTACTGGTATAAAATCATTAATATAGTAAATAACTTATAAGCACAATAACAGAACACCAGAGTCTTGACAAGAATAATGTACCACCTTCAAATTCAGAACAGCCTCTAAAATATACATGTGATGAGCAATTCCAAGGAGAGACAGAGGCTATTTCAATATTAAAACTGTTAGTTTCGGCTTCAGGGGCCGGGGACTGATGCACCCAATAGGCTCTTTACGAAGTGAGTATGAACGTTCTGTCTCTCAATTTAAAAAAATAAATAATTAAATTCTCCGTCAGATTCACTCTGTTTAAGGTCTTCCAGATCTAAATATAACGCCTCAACAATTAACTACTACTTGCTTTTTTGTGCTTTTTTCTACACTTCGACCTAAAATTAATAAAACTGTTAGTACGTTAGGTTCCTGATTTGCATGATACCTGTGATTTTTACTTTGCTATTTTTTAATGCGAGGGTTTGCTATGCTATTTATGTGGTAGTTCTGATCTCAGCAGAGGTGTTCGTGTGTAGGTATTTTGTCTGTTTGGGTCGAATTTTATGAGTTGTACTTTTTTTATTTGTTGAAAATGTTTGACCTGTGAGAGCGTGTGTTGATGCGTGTAACCGGTAGGGTTGACTGTTTTGGATGTGTGTGTGTGCGCCCTCCAGATTCTAAGATAAAGTACTCTGTGTTTTATGTGTACTTATGTTCATCTATTATACTGTGTGCTATTTTACTGGTATCTCTTATGCAGTCATAATGAAAAATTCTATGCTATTCATAGACAATAAAGATTCTGAATTCTGTAGGAAACAACAGTGTACGTGAAAGCAGAAACTGCAGTGCACATTGCAGAATGTATACACGTTTGTAACCTTCCGTGATGCAGACCTTTCCATATTTATTTTCTGATCATATTCTAAAATCTCCATATAAATAAAATATATATATATGATAACATATTCTATATAATCTAAAATATATATATATAAATTATATTTTCATATGAAAAAATAATTTAGTACTATATATAATTATAAACAACAACAATAACGGTGTACAATGATGACATATTTATCAGAATCACTGCAATCAGGATCATTCAGCAGCACAAATAACTGCACATAGTTGTATAACTTGTAAGCACCACACACACACTTCCCCCCTCCCCCTCCACACACACACACATACACTTCCCCTCTCTCTCTCTCCACACACACACACTTTCTCTCTCTCCACACACGCACACACACACTTTCTCTCTCTCTCTCTCTCCACACACACACACACACACACACTTTCTCTCTCTCTCTCTCTCTCTCTCTCTCTCTCTCTCACACACACACACTTTCTCTCTCTCCACACACGCACACACTCTCTCTCTCTCTCTAAAAACACACACACACTCTCTCTCTACACACACACACACACACACAAGCCCCCACCCACAGTCCTTCATCGAGCGTCACGAGCAGTTTTTCGTTTTTTGGAAACCTCCTCCATCAAAGTCACCATGCCCTTGGTCTTTTTGAACTCTGGGGCGTTGGGGTCAATGTGCATCTCGGGGTCAGTGTACAAGCCTGCGAACCGGGCCTCGTTCAAGCTCACTTCAAACGCGTCGGCGTCGGCAGCCTCAGGCTGCTTGCGTTTCTTCCCCTTCCTCTTCTTCCTCTTCCCCTCCTCCTCTTCCTTCATGATCTTCAAGAGACTGAAATGGCCGCGGCGACCGTTGTCGTCGTCGTCGTTCATCAGCAGCCCCAGCGACGCTTTCTCTTTCCTGTCCTCTTCATCGTCCTCCTTGTCGTCGGCAGCTTCTCCTTTCTTTTTCTTCCTCTCTTTCTTCCCCTTCTTTTTCTTGGCGTCTTCGCCGGAATCGTCGTTGAAGAAGGGGTCGTCGAAGCCGAGGGCTGTCGTGTCTTCGATGCCCTGCTGCCTCAGTTTCTCCCGCTTTCGTTCCCGCCTCTTCTCTCTCTTTTTCTCCTTCTTCTTCCGCTGGTATTCTTCCCACGGGGTGAGTTTGTCTTTGCCTTTCTTTTTCCGTGTCTGCTGGTCGATGGATGGCGTCCACGTAAACTGCATCTCTCCTTCTTTCTCCCCATCTCCTTCGTCACTGTCAGAGGAGAACTCTTTGGCGGTTTTCGTCTTCACATTCTTCGTCACTTTCTTTTTCTTTTCCTTACCGTTCATGCTGTGATCCAAAGTGAGCTGCATCTCTTCTTCGTCGTCTTCTTCTTCTTCTTCTCCATCTTCTTCAGCTAACGGAGGCTTAGCTTTCTTCTTCTTCTTCATTTTCTTCTTCTTCGACTTCTTATCTGCTTCAAGGCCGAGAAGTTTTCTGTATTTCTTCATTTTTTTCTTTTCCCTGTTCTTTCTCTTCTTTTTCTTGGCTTCCTTCCCTGCCGTCTTCCCACCGCCACTTCCTGCTGCGTCGTCACTGCTTTCTTCTTCGGACGAAGCCATCAGCTCATCAAACTGGTCGTTCTCAACGTCCTCCTCGGTGAATTGTTTCATGGTTTTCTTCAGGCGGTCAATGTCGGTCTCATCCCAGGTGACCTGAACGCTGGCCTGGCAGAACGCCGTTGTGGTGAACGAGGACGGCTGAAAGCTCGTCAAGTCCGAGACGCCGGTGCAGGTTTCCTTGGGAGTCTCGTCAAAGGTCATGTCGTCCGGGACGAACCTCAGGTCGATCCGGCAGGTCGACTTTTCGTACTCCGTCGAGTCGCAGTCTTCGTAGATCTTGTTGGCGGTCTCCTTGCTGTCGCAGACGATGACGGCGAAGTAGTACTTGAGCCTGTTGAGCTGGTACTGCCGCAGCCTCGCGCGGTTCAGCTCTCCCATGCCCTTGTCGTCCATCTCCGCCTCCTCCCCCTCCCGGAACTCCCGCGGCCCCAGCTTCTCCTCCTCCGCCATCTTCTCCAGGCCGGTCTGCGAGGGGTAGATGGTGACGGACTGCAAAGCGCCCCCCTGCGGGACGAAGGAGTTGAAGAGGACGTAGAGATCACGGGCCTTGATCCGGTCCCAGTCCATGTTGCACAGCGCCAGGCGGTGGGTGATGTCCACGGCCTCGGGGGCGTCATGGTCCGGTTCGTTCCAGTGGTGATCCAGGATGCCCACCTCTTCCTCGTCACCATCCTCCTCCTCCTCCTCCTCATCATCAGAGGATTCCAGGCCCCCGCCTCCTCTGGCGTAATCGGGTCCATCCTCTGTGATTTCTGGGAAGTCTGGAGATCATTTATAAACAAAAAGAGTTAGAGGTCGCGTGAAATAAAATTCATAAACGTTTATATATATATATGATTTCTGATATATATATGATTTCTGGGAAGTCTGTAGAGCATAGGCAAAAAGAGTTAGAGGTCGCGTATAATAAAATTCATAAACGTTTATATATATGATTTCTGATATATATATATATGATTTCTGGGAAGTCTGTAGAGCATAAACAAAAAGAGTTAGAGGTCGCGTGAAATAAAATTCATAAACGTTTATATAATATATATATATGATTTCTGATATATATATGATTTCTGGGAAGTCTGTAGAGCATAAGCAAAAAGAGTTAGAGGTCACGTGAAATAAAATTCATAAATGTTTATTTATATATATATTATAATGCCACTACTTTACAGCATGATGAACGGTGATGACATACAGTGATACACTGAGAATGGTTACCCAACTTAGTGTTACATCTTGTACAGTAAACATGAAAACAAAACAAACACGCAAACAAGCAAACAAAATGTATGCAAGCAAACTCACATGCTGGCACGCTAGCCTAGACTGAAGATCAGTCAGTTTACAGTTACCACATTCAGTGAATCAGTGTCCAGAATTGTTGAATTATTTTCATGCTATTTAAAAAAAAAAAATTAAATTCAATTTCCTCTTCTGACAATGTGATACTATTTACTACTACTAGTCAGTGACATCAAACAAAGACTCAAAAGTACCATATTTTACCTGTTACTTTAACTGTTTTAGTTTAATTTAATTAGTTAATTAATACTAATGCCAATATGAATAGTACCAGTACTAAATTACTAACAGGAATAATGTAGTGTAATGTAGTGTAATACAGTAGTATTACACTGTAATTAATAAGCCCATAATAATTTAAATAAAGTGGATGGGGTAGCAATGGCACTGGCAGCATAAGCTCTGTGTCCTCTGTGTAGTCTTGAGTCCAAATCCAAGTCTCATTCACACTGAAAAGCTTTCTTTTTCACAAATGACCACAACACAATCGCCCCTTGTGGGATGATTAAAGTTTGTTTTAATTGAATTGAATTGAATTCTTGCTTTCAAAGTTTCTTGTTCTACTGTTCTAGTTCTATACATTACAAACTTCTTACAAAATTTATAATTATATATAATCATAAACTGAACTTTGAAACTTGTATAAATTTTATAAGTTCACACTGTCACTGAGAGTGAGACTGAGAGGGTGTATAATTATAACGCGTGTTTCATACCTGTCAACTGATACAGTTTACCAGTATAAAATAAAAATAAATCATTATTTTGGGGGATATGGCCATGTTGGAAAATGGATACAGGAAAACATAATTTTCATGAGATTTTGTTGTTGTTTTAAAGTTAAACTGAGCAAAAAGATTGAAAAACTGTCGAACGAGCAGCTGACACATGCCATCGCCAAACGCATACTGACTAGCCTAGTGCCGTAGCCTATTAGTATTAGTAATTACAGGCTAAGAAATCGTGCCGGAAGTGAGATTTGAAGTTCTGCGTGCATATATATTTCACACAACATTGCTTCTTCCTTGCACTGCCACACGTGCCAGTTGGAATTCAAAATGCCGCTGCCACCAGCGAAAAAACAAAAGACCCCGGCCTGCATAAGGGAAATACAGGCTCACAAACTCTGGACTAAGCTTTACTCCCCAAAGGGGTTGACAGCTATGGTGTTTAGCTGTGCAGCCTGCCATCTACATTTTGGCACAATGATCAGGGTCTATAAGTATAACTGTATAATGTATTATTAACTAGTATTACTTTAGTTGTATGTGCTAGTGTGGACTGGGTCTATTAGTATTACTTTAGTTGTATGTGCTACTGTGAACTGGGTCTATTAGTATTAGTTACTAGTTAGTATTACTATTACAGCATTACTATTAGTATTACTTTAGTTGTATGTGCTACTGTGGACTGGGTCTATTAGTTAGTATTACTATTACAGTATTACTATTAGTATTACTTTAGTTTTATGTGTTACTGTGAACTGGGTCTATTAGTATTAGTTAGTATTACTATTAGTATTACAGTATTCCTATTAGTATTACTTTAGTTGTATGTGCTACTGTGAACTGGGTCTATTAGTTAGTATTACTATTACAGTATTACTATTAGTATTACTTTAGTTGTATGTGCCACTGTGGACTGGGTCTATTAGTTAGTATTACTATTACTATTACAGTATTACTATAGTTTTATGTGCTACTGTGGACTGGGTCTATTAGTTAGTATTACTATTACAGTATTACTATTACTGTATTAGTATTACTTTAGTTGTATGTGCTACTGTGGACTGGGTCTATTAGTTAGTATTACTATTACAGTATTACTATTACAGTATTACTTTAGTTTTATGTGCTACTGTGGACTGGGTCTATTAGTTAGTATTACTATTAGTATTACAGTATTACTATTAGTATTACAGCTAATTACTTTAGTTGTATGTGCTACTGTGGACTGGGTCTATTAGTTAGTATTACTATTACTGTATTACTATTAGTATTACTTTAGTCGTATGTGCTACTGTAGACTGTGGTGACAGTGTGTATGTGTGTGTGTGTGGTGGGGGATGGAATGGATACTGAAAAAAGAGTCACTCAGACCGCACACAGATTTGACTCTGGGGAAGAAAATCCTGTCCTGCTGGGGACTAAACCCATGACATGAGACTCTACCACTCTGTTCCTGCCCCAAATGCATGCTGGTACAGTGGTAGTGGTACAATGGTAGTGCTGGTACTGGTACTAGTGCCGTAGTGGTAGTGGTACCCTGGTACAGAGGTGCATCGGTAGCACTAGTTAGTATTTATACAAAATTATAAACATAATCAGGGGGCAAAATTTTGTGCAAATATTGCATTTTTCGGGTGCTGTACGCATTTTAGCCACACCACTGCGTCGCCGTACACAAAATGACTGAACACCGATTGAACAAGTTACAGCTCATGAGTGGCTGCCACGTCACTCAACACTAGACCTACTTGCAAACTCAGTGTCATCTCAGCAGTAGCGAGTACATACTCCTTCCCGATACACACTACAACAGTACAAGTAACAAGACCAGTCAATGAAGGGCGGAATCTGGACAATGAAATAAACGCGCAAGCTGCCGTCACTTTTGGTCTGTATGGCAACACCTTTCCCACTAAAATTTTATCTATGTGCCTTGTAGTTGGTAGCGCCCTATCTGTGAATAAAATTTGCATACCTTTCCAAAGAACCAAATCCTAACAAACCCGTATCTGGAAAAAGAATCAGTCTCCATATTATTCAGGCCGGAAATCGCAGATCTTGCTAAACTGATCAGTGATAATTTCCGGTCAATCGACAGAGGACACGATCCCAGACATGGAATTTGGAACGACCATATACACTTACTGACTTAGTCTAACTGTTAGCATCTATCAGAATTTACTAAAATGTAGAAGACTACAAAACCGAAAACAAAACGCGCGTTGACACCGAATACAAATGAGAGAAAATGGCATCAACCTCGATTTTAACTTCGTCTCATTACCAAATCCCACGGAAGATGTGAACTGGGTTTCCCAACATCGTCTGCTGTAGTTCATCTTTGGAAAAAAAATGCTGCATACGGATGTTCTGATCTAATCAGATTCCTTGTGAACGGCAAATTTACTGAATGTTTCCACTTTCCATGTATGGATAGACTTTCTTTTTCCTATTTTCGTCTGCTGACTTTATGCATAGATCATGAGCTCCATCATTTTGGCTTTGTTAATGTTTGTGCGATAATTCTAGGTTATGCTGTACGCATTTTTCGTATCAGTGATGCAAAATACGTATGTTTTGCGTCGGCTGACGCAAATCTCTGAAAGGCAGTGCAACCCCTGCATAGTATTATTATTAATAACAAATGCCAAGTGAAATTATAACTTTGCCGGCAAGATTCCACATGCAATGTCACAAGAATAACCCATAATCATAATGATAAATTTATATAACTTTTATAAGTTCTTTATAACGCTAAATGAATAAAATATTAAAAAAATGAGCAGAAATATTGTGAAAATAATGTTCAAATTCCAGGCATCACATTCAGCTGTTAATACTATAATAGAGAGGGTTAGTACACGGGTAGTGGTAGTGGTTAGGGAACCATTTTCTCTCGTGACATCAGCAATTTGTGTGTGGATCAGAGGTGACAGGTCAGAGGTTACAAAGTTGCTTACCACATGGCTGAAGTTTTTCATCTACTGCTGTGTTCTTACTACAGTGGGTTTGTACAATTGTAGGGACCATTTCTACTTTATTTTGCTATGTTAGTATACAGTATAATGTAAACATTAAACTTATACTTTTCTTGTAGATTAGCATCGTATCATCTGTATGCTTGTAAAGTTGTATGAGATTGTAATTTGGGTTGCTTTTGTTGATTTTATTGCTGTTTTAGCTTTACGATGCAACCCTATCAATTTCATCCAAAATCAAAATGGTGAACTATAGCACTACTAGTACTAGTAGTACTAGTAGCAGTGCAACTGACTGAACGTCTGAAGTAACCAGCTGCGGCTGAATGCATCTTTGTTATCAGTTTTACAAGCATAACAACCACTTGACCAGTGATGTGGCATGCCACAAATGACTAATTTGTAAAGTTTGTCACTGAATGGTCTTTCTCAAGTTACTCTTCTGTGTGAAGAGGCAGGTGTTTAGGTAGCGATCAGTGCACTTCGGCTATGTTACACTTGAGGAACGTGCACAAGCGTAGGTATATATATAGACAGTTGGGTTGTGCCACTACCACCACCACTACCAGTACCACCCGTGTACTAACCCTCTCTAATAGTAATACTTGTAATACTACTAGGTGGTTTGTGAGTGTGTGTCACTCTGTGTGTGTGTGTGTGTGTGTGTGTGTGTGTGTGTGTGTGTGTGTGGGGGGGGTGTCAGTGTGTGTGTGTGTGTGTGTGTGTGGGTGTGTGTGTGTGTGTGTGTGTGTGTGTGTTTACAGATCTCACCAGCTTACCTTCTTCTTCTTCCGAAGAGGAATCCTTATTTTCATCAGTATTGGAACTTCGGGTAGATTCATCTTCTGGACATTCCTCCTCTGGATTCTGTGTATCATCTTCTTTGTTGGAAACTTCTTTCTCTTCTTTTTCTTGTTTTTCTGCATCTTCTTCTCCGCTCGAATCCTCACCTTCATCTTCCGATTCGTAATCGTACAGTCTGTCCAAGTTTTCTTTTGCCGATGTGTTGATGGGACGACCACGTTTATCCACCGAATACTTGACACTAAACTCTTTATCTTTCAACATAGACTTGAATCTCGAGTCTATCTTAATCTTTCGCTGCTTGATGTGGGGACGTCTAAAGCGTGGATCTGTCAAAGTGTGAGCAAAACGAGAATCTTCTTTGATTTCATCCATCTTCGCTTGTTGTTCGTCTCACACGTGTGTGAACTGGAACCGGAAGTGCACGGAAGTTACCTTTTCATTTTTTTTATTTACATGAAAATATTTGTTCTGTAAAACAGTTTTGAATAATATTCCAGAAAGTATATAATAATGCTTATGTACTATGGTTTGTCTACAAAACCACGTCACGTTTGATTAATTTTGATTAAAACTAATGACTATATCCGTAGGTTTACCGGGTTGTATTTTTGTTTCATAGCTTCCGGTGCTGTCATGGCGACAGCTTGAAAATATTGTCTGTGCAGTGTTAACAAATCTCCGGTTTGTAGGTGTATATTTCCGTAAGTACATAGATATGGTTAAATCCTGGAACACTGGCGTAAAATCCAGAATGGATTTTCATGCAGATTTTTGCATTTGTTTGCCACAACCAGAGCCTCATAGGCCAAAGCACATAATCAAACCTGTTATAATAGTGTCTGCAGGTATGAGTTTCCTTTCGTTTTCCATGCAGTAAGCTATATATTTATCGCAGATTGTTTTGTGATTATCAAAAACAGTTTCAGGTTTGCCAGGTGTCAAATCAGGGTACATATTTTTATGTGTTTGTTTAGTCGAATAACAGCCTGATTTACACTGTGTGTTCTTTTTTTCTTCTTCTTCCAATAATATCCAGGATCAGTGTCTGATTGATGATTACTGATATTTATGGTGTGCGACACACACACACACACACACACACACAAAACAACAACAACAACAACAACAACAACAACACACACACACACACACACACACACACACACACACACACACACACACACACCACACACACACAAATGCACACACACACACACACCACAACACACACACACACACACACACACACACACACACACACACACACACACACACACACACACACACACACACACACACACATACACACACATACACACACCTACTATTTGTACTGTGCAGCAATAGATTGATTCTTTCTTCCATCTGTTGATGCTTGGTCTGTGTGTTGATTTGTCTTTTGAGGCTTTTCACTCTTCACTCCTTCAGGTTTCCATATTACTTGGTGGCTTAGTGACAAAAGCTCAAAATGCCGGCCAAAAAGAAGAAGAAGTCAGGGAAGCTGTCCAAGATGACAGAGGAGGAGAGGATTGCTTACGAGGATGCAAAACGTCTGGCGGAGGAGGAGATGAGAAAGAAGAAGGAGGACATGTTATCACAGTTCTTGAAGGTAATTTTTTTATGAGTGAATATGCATATGATTAAAAGACACAGAATGTTGAAAAGAACAATTATTTGTGATTCAGTCAGACAAAACAAAACATGTACACATTTTTAGGGCAAACCTTTTTTTCAAATAATGAACATCATAATAATATTAATAATATTAATAATGTACATCTTTTATCATGCACTCATCAATGCCCTACATATTAACCTAAATACAATAATATCTTTTTTTCTTTCTTCTTTTTTTGCCAAGCACATCATTGGAGGGCGTTTATTCAGAAACATTCATCCATCGCTACAGTATTCCTCTCGCTCACGCATTCACACGTCTTTGTATGATTTTTTTCCTCACATGTACATCCCGCACTATGCCTCTTCTTCCTTGGTTACAGTGTGCACAATTTTAGTTTTTAAGCTTTTCACAATAATTATTAAACATTTCAGAACCTGAGCTGATTTTCAAATATCAGGGATAATGGAAGGAAGGCGTTAGTGTTTTTTTTGTACATACTTATAAACATTTTTGCTATTAATATAATATGATTTATGCGTTTAGTTTTGACCTTCCTGTAGTTATGCTGTTTTATTCCGAACAAAACATCAACAACTCTGTTCCGTGTGCAAATGGCTTCTGGAGCAGGAAGTTGGGATTAGAAATAGACGAACACATATGGTCAATACCATCATTAGTAACAAAAGAAACAAGACTACAGGTTCTACAGTGGAAAATTCAGCATAATATTTATCCCACAAACATATTACTGTGCAAGATGAAAGTGAGAGATGATCAGATGTGCTCATATTGTAATGATGTAGTAGATTACAATAATATCATACACACCCAAACAGTGAGAGACAACACAGAAAACGGAGTTATGTCACCAGACATAGCTCTTGAAACCAAATTAGCATATCGATTTAAATACAATAATATCATACACCCAAACAGTGAGTAAAAATACAGAAAACAGATTTATGTCACTGGACATAGATCAACCAAAAAAAGATAATTGGATGAGCTCTCCATCTCATTTTTCCTCTTTTTCACCATTTAATTGTTGTTTAAGTGTCGTTTTGTAGTTTGATGAAGGGGCTTACCCCAAGAATTTGCATGTTGTGTTTTGTCCTAATAAATAGTGTTATTTTGAACTTAATGTGTTTCGATCTCAAACAGTGAGAAGAATGAAGCTTGCGCTAGAATCTACGTATCTTCCATAAGATCAGTTAAATACCATGCTGCTTTCTGTGCTTGTATCTAAATATATATCACCATATGTGTGTGCAGGTGCCTCTGTGTGGGTGTGTGTGTGTGCGTGCGCGTGCGCACGTGCTTAGAATAGTTTCTTGGGACAAGATTTTGCGTTTTAAACATATTTTTATTATTGTTGTTATTATTATTGTTCTTGTTATTATTATTATTATTCATGTTACATTAACAGCGTAGGAGATTGTCAGTAACTATGTGCTCGTGCAGGACAAACTAATGAAAGAAGAGAGGGCCACACGATTCAACCTGAACAAACTGCACCACCAATGGCGGAACATCATGCGCGAGGCCAAGTCGCGGGAGCTGAAGAAAGACATTGAGATCCTCAGCCAGACCTTCGAGCGCGTCATTGACCGCAAGGATGCCGTCATCAAGTCTCTGTCCAAGGACATCGCGGAAGCAGAGGAACAGTATTCCATGGCTTT
>JABMCL010001488.1:227500-230000 GCA_018857735.1 Alviniconcha marisindica | reverse complement strand
GTGGTACGTTTAATTTGTGTCTAACTTGACTTGCACATCTTAGCAGAATGTGTGTATATGTGTGTGTGTGTGTGTGTGTGTGTGTGTGTGTGTGTGTGTGTGTGTGTGTGTGTGTGTGTGTGTGTGTGTGTGTGTGTGTGAGTGTGTGTGTGTGTGCGCGCGCGCGAGTATGCAATCACTAGTTAATGCACTAGGCCTACACTGCTTATTATTTACGTTCGTTTATTTTGCCCTTGACCATATTTCAAATTTCCTGTGTTTACAGAGAACAGATAAATATTCTTGATTCTTGACATAGCTCATGCAGCAACGATCGAGAAAAAGAAGATCGCTCATTGCTAAAAGCGCTTCGTGCTTCCCAAGAGTCGATGCACTAGAAATCCCTCATTATTATTATCAAAGGACCACAACGGACCAATCAAACCATGGGTGCCTGTTTGACAGAATCTGGAAGAGAAGCACGCGCTGCGTGTTCAGCTGGAGATGAAGGTGGATGATCTGTGGCAGCAGTTCCGGCAGGCCCTGCAGAACTACAACGAAACGACAGAAGAGCGGAAAACAGCCTTCGAGGCACTGAAGGTCAAGGATGAGAAGAGCGCCAAGGAGATTGAGCTGCAGATGCGCAAGCTGCAGAGGATATCAGTGAGTTGAATAACGCCGGCTGCTGTTATTCGAAAACCTTTGTGATGTTCGCGCGCGCATGCGCACACACACACACACACACACACACACACAAACACGCACGCACGCATGCACGCACACACGCACGCATGCACACATGCACACACACACACGCACACATACACATACACACATACACACACAATCTATAGCTTAAATATCTAATTGTTGGAATATGTATATATGTTAAATAGATTTCAAATCAAACATGGATTCCATAAACAAAAGTGAACAGAGATATCTGATGATACCAACTGGCAAATAAAAACAGGGAATGAAACAAAATGTTCTGCAAATAAAACCGTGGCAACATCTCGCTGATGTTCCTGCCAGGTGTTGTAATACCAGGTTTGGAAACATGAACAAACTGAATCGGGGAAATAGTGTTAGAGTTTTGCAAATGGAAAAAGAAAAAAAAGCTGAAAAAAAAAACTGAAACAGAATGACTGCTAGCATTCTAAAACAAGATCCAAACTTGAAAAGGTTCAAAAGAACACTTATTTATTTTGACACGGACACACAATATGCAAATTTTCGACGCGAAATCCAATTTGTAAAGCCACAAAACAACACTTTAACAACAGTTAAACGGTTATCCGTTTAACCGTTATCCGTTTAGCCGTTTAACTGTTAAGTGTCGTTTTGTGGCTTGACGAAGGGGATTTCCCCGAAAATACCATTTAACTGTTGTTTAAGTGTCGTTTTGTGGCTTGACGAAAGGGGACTTCCCCGAAAATTTGCATATTGTTTTCCAAACGGATTGGCGAGACGTGTGATGTTGTACTGCGACGAGCAATGGTTTATTTTCAGTCTCATTTTTGACTCGTTCCTCCGATTGCAGGACCAAATTGCCCAGCTGAAGGCAAAGATGGCAGCCAATACCAGAGAATGTGAAGAAAGAAACAAGTTCTTGAAAGAGGTAATGCCACTGGTGTGAAAATTGTCACTGGGTCTGGTGAACAAGTGTGAACAAGTAGTACGCTGCTCTGTCATGGACGGCTTTCCTTAAGGAGAGTGACATAATTTCCCTTGGGGTGGGGCGGGGGGGGGGGGGGGGGGGGGGGGGGGGGGGGGGAAGTAGTTGCTGTTGGGCTTATTGATATAGTGCACAGTATATCACTGCAGTATCATTGGGGAGCGAGGATAGATAGCTCAGTGGTAGAGCAACGGACTGATGGTCAAAAGGTCTCGGGTTCGAGTCCCGGCAAGACCGGCGGGAGAATTTTGTTCTCCCCTAGGTATGTGGCTTTGTGTGAAAGCGATGTGACATGGTGCATGGTTGCATGGTGCACACAGAACGCACCGAGACGGCAGCATTTTCATGTGGCGCCAGCCATGTAACGACTAAACAGTGCTGTACGTACACCGCTTCGGTGGATATTCAAAACACGCTGTGAAAAGCTTCAGTCACTCATTTAGAATTTCCACATGTATCCCTAGTAAGCCGCATGCGGGTTCTGTGGCTGTTAAGCACCGTGTTTCCGATTTAAAATCACATGTGACAAAAAGTGCACCAAGTCTGCTCCAGAGAGGAGAATAGCACGATATAAAAGCCATCATCATCATGAGCATCATCAACATCATCATCAACATCATCATCATCATCAGCAGCAGCAGCAGCAGCATTGCGAGAGCAAAATGGTACCATGCTCCACTTTCCCTTGTGCAGGAGCGAGAGAGGATGCTGGCTCACTTTCAGGAGTTGAAGGCCCAGATGAACAAGATCCGGGACTGCGAGCGGGAAAAACTCACCAAACTGACCCTGGAGAGCAACGCGGCTCTCAAGGAACTGAAGAGGCAGAAGGAGAAGGTAGGAGGC
>JABMCL010001488.1:215000-222500 GCA_018857735.1 Alviniconcha marisindica | reverse complement strand
TATTTGAAGGTCCTATTACCAGTCTACTTTCAATACCGTGCAATTTGACAGAGATCCTTTCGCGTGTTCATGCGAAGGGGAAAAAAAAAGAAGCCGTAATGATTTCAGATTTGGCACTTTTATTGGCCATTGTCCGAGTGCCGGCGCGGCAAACATGGCAGTGAAATTGTTAAGGACGATTAGAGACAGAGGAGCCCTGGACGGCCACCTCGACTTTCGCTGACAACGCTCGACTCTTTAATGTTGCTTTACGTCCACAAAAACTGTACGGACTGTTTGGGGACAGGGGAGCCCAGGACGTCCACCTCGACTTTCACACAGCTCCTGAGCCCTGACGCTTCTTCGTTCAAGTTCAATGTTGCTTTACGTCCACAGAGAATCGCGCGGACTATTAGGGGCAAGGAAGCCCAGGACGGCCACTTCGACCTTCACACAGCTCCTGAACTCTGAAATCTTCCACACGTTCGTTCACTGTTACTTTACGTCCACAAAAAAACACATAAGGACTATTAAGGATGGTATTGAGCCCAGGAAGGCCACCTCGACCTTCACACAGCTCCTGAACTCTGAGCGTACCAGTTCAGTATTGCTTTACGTCCACAGAGATCACGAGGACCGCCACCTCGACCACCACACATGCTCCTGAGTTCCAGTAAGTAAACATGGTGCTTAACGTCCACAGAAACCACAAGGCTTATTAGGGACGGGGAGGAGGAGGGGGGAAGGGGGTATGGAGGAGGTGGGGGAAAGAGGGAGATTATATACCTATCGCTTACTCTGTCACCACCAGAATGAGTCCTGCATTAAGATGGGCAGCGATGAGAGCCAGTTTAATGTTTCATACTGGAGGGACAAAGTACAATTGCCGAGAGGTCCATCGACCACAACTTTGAAGAGAGGGAGCCACGATTCAACCGAGGTCCTTCCGCTTACCATACTTTCAGCCTAACTAACGCCTATTCACACGTACGGCCAACCGGGCTCACTATAATCGTGCGTTCCGGCTGAAGTTTCGATGGTGAAAGAGGAGGTGGACCTCCCCCCCCCCTCCCCCCCCCCCCCCTCCCCCACCCCCAGTTTAATGTTTCATAATTGTGAGGGACAAAGTCACAAGCCGAGAGTGTCCACAGACCACAACTTTTTGAAGAGAGAGGAGAGCCGAAGCGGATTCGAACCGAGGTCCTTCCGCTTACCATACCAGCCTAACTAACGCCTTAATTACCGCTAGGCCAACCGGGCTCACTATAATCGTGCGTTCCGGCTGAAGTTTCGATGGTGTACGCTATACTGCGTGAACTAAATGGAGGTGTTTTTGTGGCCGCTTCCTTTGATGATGGCACATAACGGATGTCAGCGTTGGCCTTGCTGGTCGCTAAGTCTTGCCCGTGTGCGTGAAATCACTTGCGACGCATTGGTTCAATTATTTACTCGGTGTTGTATAAGTCTGGTTTCCAGCGACGTTGTATTCTGTTTGTTTGTTGAGAGCTGAGTTGTTGTTTTCCACGGTTCGAGGTCCCCTGAGCATAGCTCAATTATTCGGATTACTCGTTGTGTGATAAACACAGGTACTCGCGCGCGCGCACACACACACACACACACACGCACACCACGCGCACGCACGCACGCACGCACGCACACACACACACACACACACACACACACACACGCACGCACGCACGAACCCCTCTCTCTCTCTCTCTCTCACACACACACACACACACACACACACAAAACTCTCTCTCCTCTCTCTCTCTCTCTCTTCTCTCTCTCTCTCTCTCTCTCTCTCTCTCTCTACACACACACACACTCTCACACACACACACACACACACACACACACACACACACACACACACGCTCTTCTTCAATGCTGCTGTACGTCCACAGAGACCGTAGGCAATATCAGGGACGGCGGAGAAGGCGGAGGAGGAGGGGAGAGGAGGGGAGGAGGAGGAGAGAGGGCGAGGTGGGGGGTGGGGGAGGGGGGGAGGGGGGGGGGGGCAGGTCCACCTCCTCTTTCACACAGCTCCTGAGACCACCTTAATGAGGTGGCGGTTCGTGTGAATGGACAGAAAGGTGAAAACAGCCCATGGAAAAGGGATCAGAAGGACAGCTGATTTATTGGAGTCGATTGTCCACCAGCAATTGTAATTTTCTAGTATCAATAATGAATAGTCCATGGCTTTCGATTTTGGGGTGTGTGTGTGAGGGGAGAGAGAGAGAGAGAGAGAGAGAGAGAGAGAGAGAGAGAGAGGAGAGAGAGAACAATTATTATCGAAGCTTTTCACGTGTGAACTATTTGTTGAATTCCGATGCGTAGAACATCAATGTCAGATGGATTGCAATGAAAAGGTGTTCTGCACTCCGCAGGTATTTGTCACTGATTAAGTTCTTCCCTTTCCATCCCCACCCCGTCATAAAAACGTCACACAAACACGACAACACAGACCTGAATCGTCTACGGTAACTTTCACCTGGCATGCGAGTAAGGACAAGGTATAATATATAAACTCCGCCAGATGTACATGGTCAAAAAGGACACCCACCAGTGGCGTATATAATTTATATATCATAACTTTTAAGAGGGGGTCCTCGGGAAGTGGCAATTTTATTTTATGTGATATGCACAGCTTGATGCCAGTGGGATTTTCTCATGTTGTTATCTATGAATGACTTTTTACCAGGATTTTTTTGTTTTTTTGTTTTTTTTGCTCCTGTTGTAATTAAATGTTTTATGATTGGAGTGAATGTGTGATGAGTGTACTTGGCACCACAAAACATTCCTCGTGCAATCAGTGTATTAACACTTGGCAATAAAGTTAAAGTTAAGTTATAAAGTTAAGTTATAATAACCTCCATTTCCGGCACAGTCGTAAGTAAGTAAGTAAACATGGTGCTTAACGTCCACAGAAACCATAAGGCTTATAGGGACGGGGAGAAAGGGGGAAGGGGGTATGGAGGTGGGGGAAGAGGGAGAGAGACTATTATACCTATCGCTACACTGTCACCACCGGAATGATACCTGCATTAAGATGGGCAGCGATGAGAGCCATTTTAATGTTTCAGTAGGAAGTGATGGACAAAGTCACCAAGACAGTGTCCACAAACCACAACCTTTTCGAAGAGAAAGGAGAGCCGAAGCGGTATCGAACCGAGGTCCTTCCGCTAAATTACCAGCCTAACGCCTTACCGCTGGGCCAAACCGGCTCTCAATCACACTCGTTCCTCCGGTGGAGTTTATGTGTCACTTGTATTTGCTCGCATGCCACGTAAGAGTTACCGTAGGCGACTCAAGTCTTTGTTGTGTTTGTGTGACGTCTTAATTTCGACCGCTAATTAACTTCACTGCGTGTTAATTCCGAAGATTTTTCTTTTGAATTCTACAGGCTTTTTATTTTTTATTTTTTACTATATGATGAAACTGGATAAAAGCTTCGATAAAAACATGTTTTGAATGAAGTAAGGTCAGTAGCGACGGTAAGATAATATCTTACACTCACACATCACACACATATTATGAGAACACAGAGGGAGTGGTGTGGTGAGAAAGAGATAACGGGAATGAGGGGTGGGGTGGAAAGGAGAGAGAGAGAGAGAGAGAGAGAGAGAGAGAGAGAGAGAGAGAGAGATGATAAGAGAGAGAGAGAGAGAGAGAGAGAGAGAGAGAGAGAGAGAGAGGAGAGAGAGAGAGAGAGAGAACGAACGAAATTTTTATTAACTGAGAGAGAGAGAGAGAGAGAGAGAGAGAGAGAGAGAGAGAGAGAGAGAGAGAGAGAGAGAGAGAGAGAGAGAGAGAGAGAGAGAGAGAGAGAGACAGAGAAGAGCAGACAGACAGACAGACAGAAGAAGAGAGAGAGAGACAGAGAAAACAAACAGACAGACAGGACAGACACAGACAGGGAGAGACAGAGACAGGAACAGAGACACAGACAGACAGAGACACAGACAGACCGACAGATAGACAAAAACAGAGACAGAAACAGAAACAGAGAGCTAGCCAGACCACGACTGGAAATACGAATGCATTACCTATTCCTTGCCTATAAAAGTTTAGTTTCCGTCCATTTGCCAAATGGACCGAAAATTCCCTCAAGTGATCAGTGAAAGGCGGCATCGTGGCTTGTAAAAGTCGCTATTGTGAATGGCAAACTGTAGACTGCTGGATTTCAGTGCATTATTCATGCCGGATCGAGGTTTATCTGTACCTTGTCCAGATACAGTGTCAAAAGTTGCAGGCCTACCAGCTATTCCACAGGGAGACACAGATAGACAGACATACACAGAGATATACACTCACACAGACACAGACACAGACACGCACACACACACACACACACACACACACACACACACACACACACACACACACACACACACACACACACACACACACACACACACACACACACACACACACACACACACACACACATCACTCACACACACACACACACACACACACACACACACACACACACACACACACACACACAACCTCCTCTCTCTCTCTTCTCTCTCTCTCTCCTCTTCTCTCTCTCTCTCTTCTCTCTCTCTCTCTCTCTCTCTTTTGTTTAAACAAAAATTTATTCGAGACGAAATAAACATACAAAAAATCATTATGTGCTCATCAACAAGCTATAGCTTATAGGCGATGAGCTCATGCAGTTGGAAAAAAACACAATGTATGGCGGACGAACAATTTCATTTCGCTATCAATAAATGAGACGTAACAAAAAAAAATACAATAATAAAAACAAAAAACAAGAGGAAACAAAAAGAAAGAAACAAACAAACAACAATAACAAAACACAAAAATACGAACAGTCATTAGAAAACAGTCAAAACAAATTGTAGTTGAAAAAACAAAACAATGTTAGGTAGACAGATAGATTGGCTGGTGGCCTAAATAAATACTAGCGAGAGAGAATGGGAGGAGACAGGGTGGAGACGGAAAGGAAAGATGGTTTGAAGTCATTTTTCTACAATTAGTAGCATAATTATATTTTTTGACAAAGTTCAGAGGTATGAGCAGGCAGTCGGTCATTTGTATAATTAAAACATATAATCACATATACAGAAGGAGTTAATACTTTGGATTTTTAACGTCCCTTAACTGTACTATGTTAACAGGACAAATCACATGTGCACAAAAAGTCAGTATATACGGTAAAAAACAAACAAAGAAACAAAAACAAACAAAATCATATTACAGGTCAGCTACCTGCTAGCTTACAGTTCTGATTTTAAAGTCGTTTAGATAGCTTAATGAATTCATGGACAGTTAGGAATATGTGTTTGTTTTCTGGAAGTCGCAGGTCTAAGTTACCGTACAGTAGTGTTCTAATATTGGTTTGGTTGCTAGGGAGGGTAAGTATTGTTCTTGCACGGATGTTAAGGTAGTTAGGACAATGAAGGAGGTAATGCTCGGCCGTTTCTCTAGAATAACCACAAGAACATTTTGGGTCGGTGCTTAAATGGCGGTTGACTAGGTCATTGTTAAGGTTACTCATTTCTAGGCGAAGGCGACAGTGAATGACTTGTGCATTTCTTTCTCCAAAGTAGTAATAGGCTGAAACTTTACTGTCGGACAAGGACAATGATCGTTTAAAAACACTTAAAGATGTACTTTGTTGAACGCTAATGGGGAGAGAATTCCACTCTGCTGTGGTAGATGGAATGAAGGAGTTTCGATAAAGTTCAGTTTTGCATGTAGTCACGTCTCTTTCTAATGGTCTGCGTCTGTGGTACGGATTAATGTGGGCGACTAAAGGGGGTAAGAGGTCACTTATATATTGGGGACATAGACCTAGTATCATTTTGTGGAACATCAAGAGTTTATGCCGTTTCCTTCTTTCCTTTAATGTGCAGAATCCGGATTCTTTGTAAAGTTTCTGGTGGCTAGTTCCGCGTATACCTCCTATAATGATTCTTATGGCTTCTAGGTGCAGGTTTTCTAGCATTTTTGATTGAGTGTCGGTGCAGTTATCCCAGACAATATCAGCATAATCAAAAAGTGGGAGGATGAACGATTTGTACATAGTTTCTAACGCTTTTCTGCTTATTTTGTACTTATAAGACCGAAGACAGGAAATTAACATACTTGTTTTGTTTATAACAGACCTAATGTGTTCATCCCATCTGCAGTTGTTTTGTAAGATTATTCCTAAGTGTTTGTGAGATGGTGTTTCTTTTAGAGTTGTGCTGCCAAAAGTGAGTTGTTGATTTTGATTCTGACCTCTAGTAAAGTTTAATTGTTCAGTTTTTTCTTCGTTAAATCTAACTTTCCATTTTTTGGCCCATTCATTAATTTGTTCTAAGTCATGGTTCAGTATTTCAGCACGCGAGTCGGGGTTGTTTAGTGCCAAGGACAAACTAGTGTCGTTAACATGCAAATAACTTGATCACAGACTCAATATTGTTAACAATGTCATTAATATAAATCAAGAACAGAAGTGGTCCAAGCACAGAGCCTTGTGGGACTCCTGCTGAAACACTCTTAAAATCGGACTTCTCCCCTTTAATTACAGTAGCCTGCATGCGACATGATAAATAGTCCCGAAACCAGTTAAGCAATTTTCCTCTGATGCCGACGGCTTCCAGTTTTGATAGCAGGCCTGTGTGCCACACACGGTCGAATGCTTTGGATATGTCAAGATAAACCGCTTGCGTAGTTATTCCTTTATCAAAAGATTAACATAAATCATTATAGATGCAAAGTAATTGGTTTACTGTGGAATCTCCAGGAATAAATCCTGATTGTGATTGTGTAATAATATTATTATATTGTAGGAAGTTGTACACATGCTTATGAATACATTTTTCAAGCACTTTGCCAATGCAACTTAACAAAGAAATGGGGCGATAGTTGTTACAAAACTCCTTGGGCCCCTTTTTGTGCAAGGGGGTAACGTGAGAAACTTTCCAAATAGCAGGGAACTTGCTTTCTCTGAGAGATCTGTTAAATAGTATAGTAAGAGGTTCAGCAATGATAGAAGAGGCGACAATAAGTAATCTGTTATGGACTTGGTCAGGACCGGTGGCTTTACTTTTATCTAAGTTTTGGATAATATTGCTTACTTCAGAAACTGATAGTGTAATGTCATTAAGTTGACAGTCTAGTTGAGGGAGGTCTGGTGGTGTGTCATCTTCGTGTTCTAGAGTTGACTGTTTAATAAAGAAGTCATTAAAATGTTTGCCTTTTCTTTATTTGAATAGTATACTTTCCGTTATAGTCTATTGGAGGAATTTCATCATTGTCTATACTCTTCTTTTTCAGGAATGCCCGGACCAACCGCCACCAATCTTTCTGTCTAAAAACGTTTGGGTCAGATGCTTTTCTATCTAGTTCATTTAAGAACTCACTTTTCCTATGTCTGATTTTTAATATCACGTAATTTCTGAATTGGCGGAATTTTCTCCAGTCGGCTTCTCGATTACTTTGTTTTGCTTTTTTGTGATTAAAAAATTTTCCGTTTTTCTATCAATATACGAATTTCGTCAT
>JABMCL010001488.1:195000-197500 GCA_018857735.1 Alviniconcha marisindica | reverse complement strand
CTACCCCTTCCCAACTACTACCGGAACAACCACCCCTTCCCAACTACCCCTTACCCAACTACTACCGAGCAACCACCCCTTCCCAACTACCCCTTACCCAACTACTACCGAACAACCACCCCTTTCCCAACTCCCTACCATACTACCGAGCAACCACCCCTTCCCAACACCCCTTACCCAACTACCCGCTGTACCACTCTTACTGCAGTACCACCCCTTACCAACTACCCCTTACCCAACTACTACTGCAGCTACCACCCTTACCAACTACCCCTTACCCAACTACTACTGGTACACCCTTTTCCAACTACCCCTTACCCAACTACTACCGGAACAACACCCTTTTCCCAACTACCCGCACCCTAACTACTACCGGAACAACCACCCCTTACCCAATACTACCACAGACCACCCCTAACCCAACTACTACCGGAACAACCAGCCCTTACCCAACTACCACTGCACTACCACCCCTTACACAACTACCCCTTACCCAACTACTACCGGAACAACCACCCCTTACCCAACTACCCCTTACCAACTACTACGGAACAACCACCCCTTTCCCAACTACCCCTTAAACAGCTACTACCAGCAGCACCCCCATTTTCCCACACCTACCCAACATACCGGAACAATACCCCTTACCCAACTACCACTGTCCAGCTACCACCTTCCACACTACCCTACCCAACTACTACCGGAACAACACCCCTTACCCAACTACCCCTTACCCAACTACTACCGGAACAACCACCCCTTTCCCAACTACCCCTTACCCAACTACTACCGCAGCAACCACCCCTTACCCAACCACCCCTTACCCAACTACTACCGCGAACAACCACCCCTTTCCCAACTACCCCTAACCCAACTACTACCGCAGCAACCCCCCTTACCCAACCACCCTACACAACTACCCCTTACCCAACTACTACTGCAGCTACCAACCCTTACCAACTACCCCTTACCCAACTACTACCGGAACAACCACCCCTTACCCAACTACCCCTTACCCAACTACTACCGCAGAACAACCACCCCTTTCCCAATTACCCCTTACCCAACTACTACCGGAACAACCACCCCTTACCTAACTACCGCTTACCCAACTACTACCGCAGCAACCACCCCTAACCCAACAACTACCGGAACAACACCCCTTACCCAACTACCACTGCAGCTACCACCCCTTACACAACTACCCCTTACCCAACTACTACCGCAACAACCACCCCTTACCCAACTACCCCTTACCCAACTACTACCGCACAACCACCCCTTACCCAACTACCCCTTACCCAACTACTACCGCTGACAACCACCCTTACCCAACTACCCCTTACCCAACTACTACCGGAACCAACCACCTCTTACCAACTACCCCTTACCCAACTACTACCGCTGCAACCACCCCTTACCCAACACCCCTACCCAACTACCCCTTACCCAACTACTACTGCAGCTACCACCCCTTACACAACTACCCCTTACCCAACTACTACCGGAACAACCACCCCTTACCCAGCTACCCCTTACCCAACTACTACCACAGCAACCACCCCTTACCCAAATACTACGGCTGCAACAACCCCTTACCCAACTACCCCTTTCCCAACTACTACCGGAACTACCACCCCTTACCCAACTACCCCTTACCCAACTACTACCGCAGCAACCACCCCTTACCCAACCACCCCTTACCCAACTACTCCCTTACCCAACTACTACCGCAGCAACCACCCCTTTCCCAACTACCCCTTACCCAACTACTACCGCAGCAACCACCCCTTACCCAACTACCCCTTACCCAACTACTACCGGAACAACCACCCCTTTCCCAACTACCCCTAACCCAACTACTACCGCAGCAACCACCCCTTACCCAACCACCCCTTACCCAACTACCCCTTACCCAACTACTACTGCAGCTACCAACCCTTACGCAACTACCCCTTACCCAACTACTACCGGAACAACCCCCACCCCTTTACCCAACTACCCCTTACCCAACTACCCCTTACCCAACTACTACCGGAACAACCACCCCTTTCCCAATTACCCCTTACCCAACTACTACCGGAACAACCACCCCTTACCTAACTACCGCTTACCCAACTACTACCGCAGCAACCACCCCTAACCCAACAACTACCGGAACAACCACCCCTTACCCAACTACCACTGCAGCTACCACCCCTTACACAACTACCCCTTACCCAACTACTACCGGAACAACCACCCCTTACCCAACTACCCCTTACCCAACTACTACCGCAGCAACCACCCCTTACCCAACTACCCCTTACCCAACTACTACCGCTGCAACCACCCTTACCCAACTACCCCTTACCCAACTACTACCGGAACAACCACCTCTTACCCATCTACCCCTTACCCAACTACTACCGCTGCAACCACCCCTTACCCAACCACCCCTACCCAACTACCCCTTACCCAACTACTACTGCAGCTACCACCCTTACACAACTACCCCTTA
>JABMCL010001488.1:172500-182500 GCA_018857735.1 Alviniconcha marisindica | reverse complement strand
GGAGTGAACGAGAAAGGCCAGATCCAATTCAAGTCCAACTTTTTTGGCGCGTTTAGTTTCAGCGAGCTTATCGTAAGTCCAGAGCCGATAAACTTCAGCGATATTTTCCTCAAATTTGAAAAGTACTTAAGGGAAAGCCCCTATGTCCTCGCCGTCATCTGCTGTCTCGTCTTCGTTTCCGTCATCGTCATCGTTTTGCTCAGACGGCTGGACAAAAAGGACTCCGCCTTGGTGAGATTTGTTTGAGCTTTTTGGGTTGGGGGATTCCAAGGAGACGGTCGGAAATTCCTGGAATAATTATATTAAACGCCCTTCAAAATCACTCAAACAGGGTTATATCTAGCGAAGGTATTATCCAAGGAGACGGTCGGAAATTCCTGGGACATTATACACGCCATTTTGCGCCATAAATATCACCAGAATCACTGTAGACAAGGTCATATCTAGCGAATGAAGCCTATAAATTATTTGCCAACAGAAGCGACTTTGATTACAGTCTGTAAATGGGTGAGTCCTCATTACACGATCGATTGTTTTGCCAACACAACATCAGCACTTCGGAAGCGTGCACGGTTACTCAGAAACTAGATCTAGACCAAATGTCTGAAAGAAACATGTATATACGCACATAGAAGGACACAAATATGATAAAACTCACTTTCTGTTGCAAATTGTGGGTTTATTCGCTTCGTATGACCCTGTTCGGATGATTCTGATGATACTCGTGACCTAAAATGGCGTATAAAATGTCCCAGGAATTTCCGACCGCCTCCTTAGACATTACACCGTCCGTTACTTCAGCGTAACATGTTCATTTAGATCTGACTAGGTTACACGTCAGCATAGATGATGTCAGATTCGTTTATACTTGTTGAGGTTACCTCAGCGTAGATTGGGTCAGATCAGTTCAGATTTTATTAGGTCACGTCAGCGTAGGTTAAGTCAGGTTAATTCAGATTTGATTAGGTTACGTCAGTGTATGTTAGGTCAGATTCGTTCAGATTTGATTAGGTTACTTAGCGTAGGTTAGGTCAAATTCGTTCAGTTTTGTTTAGGTTAGGCCAGTACAGGATGGGTCACATTAGTTCAGATTTGATTAGGTTACGTCAGTGTAGGTTAGGTCAGGTTAATTCAGATTTGATTAGGTTACGTCAGTGTAATTTAGGTCAGGTTAGTTTAGATTTGATTAGGTTACGTCAGTGTATGTTAGGTCAGATTAATTCAGATTTGATTAGGTTACGTCAGTGTAGATTAGGTCAAGTTAGTTTCAGATTTGATTAGGTTACGTCAGTGTAGGTTGGGGTACAGGTTAATTAGAGATTTGGTTAGGTTATGTCAGTGTAGGTTAGGTCAAGTTAGTTCAGATTTGATTAGGTTACGTCAGTGTAGGATAGGTCAAGTTAGTTCAGATTTGATTAGGTTACGTCAGTGTAGGATAGGTCAAGTTAGTTCAGATTTGATTAGGTTACGTCAGTGTAGGATAGGTCAAGTTAGTTCAGATTTGATTAGGTTACGTCAGTGTAGGTTAGGTCAAGTTAGTTCAGATTTGATTACAGCTGTGTCTGTACCACCCCCACCCCCCCCCCCCCCCCCTCCACCCTCCACGTGTGAGTGTGTGTGTGTGTGTGTGTGTGTGTGTGTGTGTGTGTGTGTGTGTGTGTGTGTGTGTGGTGTGTATTTGCGTGTGTGAATTCGCGATTCTATATGTATGTGTGTGGATGATTGTCAGCGTTATTGTAAAACGCTCTTGGTATCTACTTTGTGTGGAAGAATGACGCGCTATATTATAATAATTTTTATATGCAAACTCACCTGTGTGTCTTAGGCCATTTGAGTCGGTTAATATAACAGAGACACTGTTGTGTCTTAGGCCCTGTCGGTTAATATAACAGAGACACTGTTGTGTCTTAGGCCCTGTCGGTTAATATAACAGAGACACTGTTGTGTCTTAGGCCCTGTCGGTTAATATAACAGAGGCACTGTTGTGGATTAAAAAGGCCCTTTTTTATTCTCTTATTATAACAGAGACACTGTTTTTGGTTCTAAAAAGGCCCCCAATCTCTTATTATAACAGAGACACTGTCGTGTCTTAGGCACTATCTCTTATTATAACAGAGACACTGTCGTGTCTCAGGCCCTATCTCTTATTATAACAGAGACATTGTCTTTTTTCAGTGGGCTTACCTGCCCTTGGCAGACAACAACGACAACGACATCTACATCTATACGCTGTCTGTGCACACAGGCCTCTCGTCTGCACGTCACATGACCGCCACGCCCTTTTTCGTCTTGAAGGGACGGTATGGCGCCACTGACGTCAGAATTCTGTATGATGGCGTCAGAGAGGTGAGGAATTTCGGTGAAGAGGACAGCAACACGAATATAAATGGAAATTGGAACGTAGAAAGTGTGGGACTACACGCTTCCTCTTTCCTTTTGCAGGCCTTGTATGATTGTTGTGTGAGTAGTCGTGGAACAGAATGGTTCGTTGTTGTTGTTTTGTTGTTGCTTTGCTTGTTTTGTGTGTTGTCGTTTTTTTTGGTGACGTTTTGCGTTTCTGTTTTCGTTTGTTGTGTGATATTTTCCCCCTTTTGTTGTTGTTGTTGTTGTTTTGTTTGTTTATTTGTTTGTTTTGTGTTTGTTTGTTGGTGATTTTGTTGTTTTCGAATTTCAGCTCCACAGGTCCCATCAAGACCGGTTCGTTCTTTACCAATGAAGAGCCATCGTCAATCAGACGAACATTGGAACCGTTTCAAAGGCAACGTTGGGGAAACTTCTGAGAGGCGGGGTGGAGCGCATGTGGGCTTTTCCGAGCGCATAGATACCATATTGAACTGAACTGAACTGAAATTACCAATGAAGACCAGGAAAACGATGGCTCATAACGTTATGCATGCTTCTGGCACACAATCATCCTGTGGCCTTGTCGATGATGTCACTGACACAAACTGCCAGAGGCAAAATGGCGGCGTTTGTGTGTGTGTGTGTGTGTGTGTGTGTGTGTGTGTGTGTGTGTGTGTGTGTTGTGTGTGTGTGTGTGTGTGGAGACTTTCATACATCAAAACTGAGACCATAGTGCGACTAAAAATCTGCATTTATGTATTTTTGTTTTGTTTTATTGTTGTTAGTGTTGTTGTTGGTTGTTGTTTTAATTTGTTTGTTTGTTGTTGTGTGTTTGGATATTGGGGGTCCATTCCTATTGATATGTAATATAACAGATCTTTGCTTCTGGGTCCTGTTTCAGGACATTTCGTGATGATGGGTACGGATCGATAAGATTAAATGGCAAACTGTCTCTGTCACTGTCTCTGTCTGTCTCTCCGTCTGTCTGTCTGTCTGTCTGTCTGTCTGTCTCTTTCTGTCTCTCTGTACAGATGCGTATACCAGGTGGCCCCCAAAGTTGTCCACTGGAGATCGCTACAGCAGCAGCAGCAGCACCACCACCACCAACCACCAACAACAAAAGCACCAACAATTAAACTCACAACATTGTGCATTCCACCAGTCAACACATCTCGTACAACACAACGGAAATGACCCAACCTACTATTCCTAACACTGGTGAAAATAATTACTACAGAATTTATCAGAGCATGGTGGTTCAACTCTCCAAGAGTTCCTATAGCCTTTAGATATAATTGTGTCCACTTCGTTTCAGAACTTTGCGAGTGCAACGGTCTCAAACTTCGTGCTAGCGTCTCGCTACAATCTCGGTCCTCTGTTGGAACTACGCATCTGGCACGACAACAAGGGAAAGAACCCGCATTGGAAACTCGACAGAGTGGTCGTTACTGATCGAACGACGGAAGAAATGTATGATTTGGTTACTGAATGATAATCTCTGCCCCCCCCCCACCCCCCCCCCCCCACCCCCTCCCCCTCCCTTCCCCCTCCACCCCCACCATCCAACGTCTCTTTATTATTAATTTATGTTTCTTTTATTACTGTTTCTAGTGCCTTTAAATGTTCTTTTCTATTTCTGCCCACCCCCCCCCCCCCCTCTCTCTCTCTCTCTCTCTCTCTCTCTCTCTCTCTCTCTCTCTCACTCTCTCTCTCTCTCTCTCTCTGTTTCTGCCTCTGTCTCTCTTTGTCTCTGCCTCTGTCTCTATCACTGTCTGTCTCTCAGTCTGTCTGTCTCAGTTCTTTTGCTGTCTGTCTGTCTGTCACCCCCCCCCCCCCCACACACACACCACACCACACCACACACACACACACACACACACACACACACACACACCACACACACACACACACACACACACACACAACACACACACACATCTTAATCTCGTAGGACTATTCTAAGCATACACGCATGCAGCACAAACACACACACATACCAGAGCACAGTGAACCATATTTACTTACATAAAGACACACGACACTTCGTCCGTAAGGTAGTCCCGTTACCGTAGGCAGACTATTCTAATGTAGCATTACAATACACTGGGCATTGCACGGCAAAAATAAAGTACACAATTTACGCAAGAGCAGACGAGTTGTAGAAATTAATGTTGATAGACAGGTAAATAAATGTAGAACAATTACATATACACTGAGGAGACGAGTTGTAGACATTAAGGTCGATGGATAGGTAAATAAATGTAGAACAATTTACGATACACTGGCAGACGAGTTGTAGAAATTAAAGTTGATAGACAGGTAAATAAATGTAGAACAATTTACGTATACACTGAGGAGACGAGTTGTAGACATCAAGGTCGATAGAAAGGTAAATAAATGTAGAACAATTTACATATACACTGAGCAGACGAGTTGTAGAAATTAATGTTGATAGACAGGTAAATAAATGTAGAACAATTACATATACACTGAGGAGACGAGCTTTTAGACATTAAGGTCGATAGAGAGGTAAATAAATGTAGAACAATTTACGTACACACTGAGCAGACGAGTTGTAGACATTAAAGTTGATAGACAGGTAAATAAATGTAGAACAATTTACGTACACACTGAGCGAGACGAGTTGTAGACATTAAGGTTGATTTAGACAGGTAAATAAATGTAGAACAATTTACGTACACACTGAGCAGACGAGTTGTAGACATTAAAGTTGATAGACAGGTAAATAAATGTAGAACAATTTACGTACACACTGAGCAGACGAGTTGTAGAAATTAAGGTTGATAGACAGGTAAATAAATGTAGATATACACTGAGACGAGTTACATCAGTGACGAAGGTTGATAGACAGGTGAATAAATCTAGAATAACTATATACATATACACTGAGGTTATCTGCCTGCTTTTTTTTCAGCACGGTCTTCGTCTGTCGTGACTGGCTCTCTACCAAGAAAAGCGACGGCAAGATCAGCCGCCACCTCCCGGCCTTGAACGCGGCAGCCACCGACGGAAGTGACGTTTTCGACATGGTCTCCAAACAACGGCTGTTCGATGACCATTTATGGTTGTCCGTGGCGCGGCGCCCCACCTACAGCACGTTCACGCGCGTGCAGAGATACGTGTGCGCGGTGGCTCTGCTGTTTCTGACGATGGTGGCGAACGCTATGTTCTACCAGGGGAAGGAGGCGGATCGCGTGAACCTGAGAGGGGTGGAGATAGGGCCGGTTCAGATCAACTACAGGTGAGAGGATTAAGGCCTTGTGTTTTAAAGCAGATCAACTGCCGGTGAGAGGATTAAGGCCTTGTGTTTTAAAGCAGATCAACTGCAGGTGAGAGGATTAAGGCTTGTGTTTTAAAGCAGATCAACTGCAGGTGAGAGGATTAAGGCCTTGTGTTTTAAACAATCAACTACAGGTGAGAGGATTAAGGCCTTGTGTTTTAAAGCAGATCAACTGCAGGTGAGAGGATTAAGGCCTTGTGTTTTAAAGCAGATCAACTGCTACAGGTGAGAGGATTAAGGCCTTGTGTTTAAAGCAGATCAACTGCAGGTGAGAGGATTAAGGCCTTGTGTTTTAAAGCAGATCAACTCAGGTGAGAGGATTAAGGCCTTGTGTTTTAAAGCAGATCAACTGCCGGTGAGAGGATTAAGGCCTTGTGTTTTAAAGCAGATCAACTGCAGGTGAGAGGATTAAGGCCTTGTGTTTTAAAGCAGATCAGAGGATTTAAGACCTTGTGCATAAAATCAGCTACAGGTGAGAGGATTAAAGCCTTGTGTTTTAAAGCAGATCAACTGCAGGTGAGAGGATTAAGGCCTTGTGTTTTAAAGCAGATCAACTACAGGTGAGAGATTTAAGACCTTGTGCTTAAAATCAACTACAGGCGAGAGGATTAAGGCCTTGTGCTTAAAATCAACTACAGGTGAGAGGATTAAGGCCTTGTGTTTTAAAGCAGATCAACTACAGGTGAGAGGATTTAAGACCTTGTGCTTAAAGATCAACTACAGGTGAGAGTATTTAAGACCTTGTGCTTAAAATCAGCTACAGGTGAGAAGATTAAAGCCTTGTGTTTAAAGCAGATCAACTATAGGTGAGAGGATTAAGGTCTTGTGTTTTAAAGCAGATCAACTACAGGTGAGAGGATTTAAGATCTTGTGCTTAAAGCAGATCAACTACAGGTGAGAGGATTAAGGCAATGTGTTTAAAGCAGATCAACTACAGGTGAGAGGATTAAGGCCTTGTGTTTAAAAGATCAACTACAGGTGAGAGGATTAAGGCCTTGTGCTTAAAGCAGATCAACTACAGGTGAGAGGATTAAGGCCTTGTGTTTTAAAGCAGATCAACTACAGGTGAGAGGATTTAAGACCTTGTGCTTAAAATCAACTACAGGTGAGAGGATTAAGGCCTTGTGTTTAAAGCAGATCAACTATAGGTGAGAGGATTTAAGGCCTTGTGTTTTAAAAGGCAAAATCCCAAAACCTACAGGTGAGAGGTTTTAAGACCTTGTGCTTAAAATCAACTGAAAGGTGAGAGGATTAAGGCCTTGTGCTTAAAGCAGATCTACTACAGGTGAGAGGATTTAAGGCCTTGTGTTTTAAAGCAGATCAGCTACAGGTGAGAGGATTTAAGGCCTTGTGCTTAAAATCAACTACAGGCGAGAGGATTAAGGCCTTGTGTTTAAAGCAGATCAACTACAGGTGAGGGGATTTTAGGCCTTGTGTTTAAAAATCAACTACAGGTGAGAGGATTAAGGCCTTGTGCTTAAAGCAGATCAACTACAGGTGAGAGTTAAGGCCTTGCGTCTAAAGTAAGGTACAGGCAGGTCAGTTTTTGTTGTTTTGTTTTTGTTGTTGTTGTCGTTGTTTGTTTTGTTTTTGTTGTTGTTGTTTTGTTTTTTGTTTTTTGTCATCAGCCTTAAACTTCGGCTGCATCATCATCATTATCACCGTCATTAGCTTATTCTTCTTCCTTCATCATCATCATCGTCCGCGTCGTCGTTGTCGTCATCATCATTATCAGAGTGATCATAATAATATTCCTCCTCCTCCTTCTGTTCCTCCTCCTCTTCCTCCTCCTCCTGGCTTTGAAGGCTATTTCATCGATCGGCGTCTGTACACGTTCGCCGTTTATTCCTGATGATTATCGATTATGATTATAGTCAGTATGCTCGTGTGTGTAAGTGCCTCTGTGATGTGATGTGTGTGTGTGTGTGTGTGTGTGTGTGTGTGTGTGTGTGTGTGTGTGTGTGTGTGTGTGTGTGTGTGTGTGTGTGTGTGTGTGTGTGTGTGTGTGTGTGTGTGTGTGTGTGTGTGTGTTTGAGTGTGTGTGTGCGTGCGTGCGTGCGTGCGTGGTGCGTGCGTGTGCGTGCGTGCGTGCATGCGTGTATGCGCTTAGAATAGTCTCTACGGAGACTCTAGACACGATTTTGTGCTTTACAAATATTTCATTATTATTATTATTTCATGTATATTAGGAATAAATGACGAAAGTGCTTAACTGATTGCGAAGTCACCATTTTGTTATTTGTATCATGAAACTATGACTTCAACTGAAAGAAAAAGAAAACAATGACCTAGTCAACCGCCATTTAAGCACCGACCCAAATTGTTCTTGTTATTCTAGAGAAACGGCCGAGCATTACCTCCTTCATTGTCCTAACTACCTTAACATCCGTGCAAGAACAATACTTACCCTCCCTAGCAACCAAACCAATATTAGAACACTACTGTACGGTAACTTAGACCTGCGACTTCCAGAAAACAAACACATATTCCTAACTGTCCATGAATTCATTAAGCTATCTAAACGACTTTAAAATCAGAACTGTAAGCTAGCAGGTAGCTGACCTGTAATATGATTTTGTTTTGTTTTTGTTTCTTTGTTTTTTTACGTATATACTGACTTTTTGTGCACATGTGATTTGTCCTGTTAACATAGTACAGTTAAGGGACGTTAAAAATCCAAAGTATTAACTCCTTCTGTATATGTGATTATATGTTTTAATTATACAAATGACCGACTGCCTGCTCATACCTCTGAACTTTGTCAAAAATTAATAATTATGCTACTGTAGAAAAATGACTTCAAACCATCTTTCCCTTTCCGTCTACCACCCCCCTCTGTCTCCTTACGCCATTTCTCTCTCGCTCAGTATTTATTTAGGCCACCAGCCAATCTATCTGTCTACCTAACATTGTTTTGCTTTTTCAACTACAGTTTGTTTTGACTGTTTTCTAGTGACTGTTCTATTTTTTGTTTTGTTATTGTTGTTTGTTTCTTTCTTTTTGTTTCCTCTTGTTTATGTCTTTATTGTTGTTATTTTTTGTTACGTCTCATTTATTGATAGCGAAGTGAAATTGTTCGTCCGCCATACATTGTGTTTTTTTCCAACTGCATGAGCTCATCGCCTATAAGCTATAGCTTGTTGATGAGCACATAATGATTTTTTTATGTTTATTTCGTCTCGAATAAATTTTTGTTTAAACCAAAAAGAAGAAGAAAAAAAAAGCAAGAAAAAAAAAAGCTTCCTTAATTACCATCATCCAGGCAACTGTACGTGGGCGCCATCTCTGCCGTCATCATCGTCATCCCTGCCGCTGTCATCGCCTTCTCCTTCAAACGACGAAAAGTTAGAGGCGTCATCTACCCCGCCTTCCTTTACAAACCCAGACGCACAGGCTTTCCCCGAATCCTTCCAAAAGCGACGGTCCCTTCCCAGGTTGAGCTGCCATCGCGGAAAGCTTCCAGCGTGAGGCGAGACTTTTATGTGAGCGTGGACGAGGTCAAGAAAGGCGATAAGGACCGTTCGAGAACTGCGGAGTCTGGTGCGCGTAAGGGAGAAGAAGAAGCCTGTTTCACGGCTGTGGAACTGCACGTGCTGAAAGAGGACGACGGGGCTTGTTCGAAGGCTGCGGATTTATGTGAACGCGGTGGTGGCTTAGCTGGATGTCCAGAAACGGGGTTGTCCTCCTTGAGCATTTCCAAAGCTTCTTCTGCGGAAACGGTCATGTCCACCGTCGAGTCTGTTGCATCTTCTTCTCGACGTCCTCCTCAACTTCCTCCTGCTCCTTCATCATCTCTTCTTCTTCTCTCCTCCTCCTTCTTCTTCTTCTTCTTCTTCTTCTTCTGCATGTACCATTCAGACTGTGCGGGCGGGATTGGGATCTTCCCATGGAACCACGTTGATGAACTTGCAGATAGGAGCTGCTGCGAAACCTGCGGACTTAAACTCGTCAGCAGAGACTCCAGACACTCCGAACCAAGTCCCAACCATACCCACCAGGTCAACAGCGTTTCACCAACACGCGTTTCACAGCCGCTGCGGCGTCCTACAAGACCCCCTGAAGGAAAACATTAGCGCAAAAATCCCCGCAAAGACAAAGGGCGAGGCAGCGGGACTCGAAACAGAATCTCCGGATTTCAAACAGGACAGTGCGAAAGAGTCCAAGCCTCCTGAGTCCACGAAAAAGGAGGAGGAAGAGAAGAAGAAGAAGAAGGAGGAGGAAGAGAAGAAGGAGGAAGAAGAGAAGAAGAAGGAGGAGGAGGAAGAGAAGAAGAAGAAGAAGGAGGAGGAAGAGAGAGAAGAAGAAGAAGGAGGAGAGGAACTCGGAGATTTCAACCAAAAGAGCACCGTACTTTCT
>JABMCL010001488.1:157500-162500 GCA_018857735.1 Alviniconcha marisindica | reverse complement strand
CACACGCCACGCACGCACACGCACGCACGCACGCACGCTCGCACGCACGCACGCCGCACGCACGACACACACACACACACACACACACACACACACACACACACACACACACACACACACACACACACACCCATACATCACAATCCCACTATAACTGACGTGTTGTTCAAGATGAATCCCACATTAAAGTCAGTCGGTGAACCAATCAGTCCTTTTAACCCTCGACGTGTTGTTCGATGAAACAACATTAACTAATCCGTGAATCAATCAATTGCCCTTTTTTATGAACCCTGGGGAACTTTTTGGACTTGTTGTTCGATGAATCAACATTATTCAGTCTGTGAATCAATCAGTCCCTTTAACCCTCGACGTGTTGTTCGATGAACCAGGTGCTGCAACGGTGCCTTAATTGTGGCGATGATGGAGGTATTGCTGTCTCTGACGGCCATAGTCGTCTACATTGTCAGGATCGACAGGACCATTCTGGCACTGGAGAGAATTCGGAACGATCCAGGTAATTAGCCATGCAACCGTTGCTATCGTGTTATTGTATGTTGGTATGCTGTCATTAATAAAACTGCTTAAACCTAACCATTGCTATCGTCTTATTGTATGTTGGTAGGCTTTCATTAATAAAATTGTTTATAAACCAACCATTGCTGTCGTGTTATTGTATGTTGGTAGGGCTTTCATTAATAAAACTGTTTATAAACCAACCATTGGTATAGTATTATTGTATGTTGGTATGCTTTCGTTAATAAAACTGTTTAACCCTTTCACTGCCGTAACTGCCGCACCGTCACTCAAAAAACGAACAATAGAAGTGCCAGATTTTAAATCATTAAAGTAAAAGTCCAAGGTTTTTAAGTATGCAAAATGACCATCGAAATGATTGACAAATGAGTCACTAGTTTCAGATTTAATGAAATAAAAAATAAAAATAATGTTTAATTGGGTTTTTAATCGATTTTATTTTCTGTAGGCTGGGGAGACTTCTCGGGTTCTCCATCAGTCACGTGACTTTCCCGGAAGTGACGTCAGTCTGGGGAGTCAATGCGGTTGCCATCTTAGATTCTTCAGTAAACTGTGTATGCGTGTGGTCGACAAAAAAAGTTAACTATGCCGGCCTACTGTGTTGCCGCGAACTGTAACAATTCGCAGACGACCCCAGGTATAACAATGCACGAGCTCCCGCGCATCGACCCGCAGTGAGGCGAAAGTGGATTAAATTTATACAATTCAAACGAGCTGCGCTTTCTTGCTGCGCCACATCACGCCCATTTGTGTAGCGAGCACTTCAGTGAGTGCGATTTCGCAACCCCATGGAATACCGCATGGGGTTTGCTTCGAAGCTGACACGATGTTCCGGTACTCTTTCAAAATCCTGCTGACAGGCTCAAACTGATACGGCTGTATCCTTGTGGGTCTCTCGGGCAAAGTATCAGTTTTGTCTTCGGAGCTCGAGTTGGCCATTTTGCAGCGACTCCCCAGAGTGACGTAGTAGGCATATGGTCACGTGATTTGGGCGTCATGGCGACGCTTTCGGTACGACAGAAAATGCCTTTTTCCGTGCATTTATAACCCTCAGATCACAGTTTCACCTACATCATCGTTCTCAGCGAACTTTAACGGAAAGCGTGTCAAAAATCACCCCTAACCTTGGACTTGTCCTTTAAGGCTTTTTTCCCCTCTTTGCACGAGCACGTGAAAGGACGTCTACCGAAAATGCACAGCATTGAAAGTAGAGTCGTTATAGGTCCATCAAATATATATAATTATGCTGTTTGCAGGCGTGTTTCTGTGCACTTTTCAGCCCGGAAAATGTACGTGCTGGGGCAGTTAAGGGTATAAACCAACCATTATAGTGTGTTTTGTGTGTCGGAGTAACGCATTTTGTGTTTGTATCTAACCCAACCTTATGTGTCTTGTCAGAAACAGACAGACAGACAATGATAAAGAAGCAACCAAGCAGGCAGGCAAGCAGACAGGATGGGGGGGAGGAAGGGGAGGAGGCAGAAAAAGCGACATGCATATAGGCTAGGCAGACAGAAAGCAGAGTATAATGTAAACCTCCCCCTAATTTTGTGTTTGTATACTTACAAGCCAACCCCGTCTGTCTTGGCAAAAACAGACAGACAGGTGAAAAGGAGCAGCAGACAGGTGACAAAGGGGAAGCAGGACAGGTGACAAAGAGGGGGAAAGCAGAGGCAGATGACAGGGAGGGGGGGCGACAGGTGCAAAGAGGGGAAGAGGCAGACAGGTGAAAAGGGGGAAGCAGGCAGACAGGTGCAAAGGAGCAGGCAGACAGGACAGGAAGGCAGCAGGTGAAAAGGAGCACTGACAGCAGACAGGCAGACAGGTACAAAGGCAGGCAGACAGGTGAGGAGCAGGCAGACAGGTGACAAAGAGGGGGGAAGCAGGCAGACAGGTGACAGGGGAGCAGAAGAGGTGCGGGGAGGGGAGAGGCAGACAGGTGACAAAGAGGGGGGAAAAGCAGACAGGACAAAGACAGGAGAAGGTGGGTGAGGGGAGGGGGTGAGGGAGGAAAAAGATCCATGCAAAATAGGCAGACAGAGGGCAGAGTAAGTAATTACAGTACCACCCCCCACCCATACACGCACATACACACACGCACACACTATATATACATATATAAAGAAAATGAATCATTACATTTTTACCTACCCTTAATTCCATCCATCCCAATCCCAACTCCCCCCACCACACACACACACACACACACACACACACACACACACACACACACACACACACACACACACACACACACACACACACACACACACACACACACACACACACACACAGGCACGCACGCACACAACACACACACACACGCACACACACAACACACACACACACACACAACACACACACACACACACACACACACACACACACACACACACACACACACACACACACACACCACACACACACACACACACACACACACACACACCATCTCTCCACCATGGACTCATGATTTCCGGAGAGTTACAGTTTCTTTCTTGGATTTTAACTTTTTAACTTCCCTGTCAGCCGCACCTGGTCACACATCAGTACGATTTCTTCTTCTTCTTCTCCACCCCCCCCCCCCCACCCCCACCCCCCGCCCCCCCAACCCCTCCAACCCCAACAGGTATATTCACCTCTTGGGACGTCGTCTTCTTCCTGGACCTTGTCTACAAAGTCTTCCTCAGCATCTGCCTCTTCATCCGCATCCTCCGTCTCCTGGGACCGCTCTCCTTCAGCTACTACATGAACATGCTCCGCCTCACGCTGTTGAAAAGCCGCGGGCACCTGTACGGTGTGGCCATGGGCCTGGCGGTCGTGCTCACTGCCTTCGCCTCCTTCTTCGTCTTCCTGGAAGGGCCCGTAAGCTACCGCCTGAGGAACTTCCTCGCGAGTTATCAGACTTTGCTGACGGTGCTGCTGACGATGACCAAGTACGACTCTCTATACACGGATGGAGGGGACCAGTTTCAGGTTCGTTCCGAGGAGGATTTTGGTGCGGGTTTAGCTTGTTTAAGTTGTTTTTGTCTGGTGGGTTAATGTCTGGAGTCTGGTTTCTTCAGGGTGGATGCTATAAAAAAAAAATGGTTCGTTCATGATTTAGTTGTTTGTTGCCTGCCTGTTTACGCGTTGTGTGGATTCTTCTCCGGCGTGTGTGTATATATACTTCACAGCTACTTGCAGATACGCGTAATTTTTAAAATGGGAACTATTTTCTAACTAATGCTCTTGGTGTTGTTGTTGTTGTTGTTGTTGCTCTTCTTCTTCTTCTTCTTCTTCTTCTTCTTCTTCTTCTTCTTCTTCTTCTTTTTTTCTTCTTTTTTTTTCTTTTCTTCTTCTCCTCTCTCTCTCTCTCTCTCTCTCTCTCTCTCTCTCTCTCTCTCTCTCTCTCTCTCTCTCTCTCTCTCTCTCTCTCTCTCTCTCTCTCGTTTGTTTTTTTACTCATTGCCTTTCTTAAGCGGCGTTCGCATGAGAATTCAGGCTTTTGAGCAAAAATGGCCCACGAAGGCCCTTTAAAAAAAAAAAAAAAAAAAAAAGAGAAAACGTTTGTTGTTGTTTTGTTTGTCTGTTTCTATCGAGTTTCCCTTCGTATCGTTCCCAGACCACGATGCACAAGCTCATGTACGGCTTCTACTGCTTCATGGCGGCCATGATGGTGGTGAACATAGCGATCACCATCCTCAATGTGTACCTGACGGACGTGAAGAAGATGACCCAGGCAGCAGGGTCCTCCGCCCACAACGCTGACCTGGGGCAGTTCCTGTGCAGCAAACTGCAAGCTCTCTTCTCCTGCTGTGGAAGCCGGCATCAGCCTCTGGCGGACACGACAGTACCCGTACCTACCAGGGGTAAATATTGAAGATGGTGTGGGTCGGGTTTTTAAAGGGCAAGGTCGACTATTTCTTGAAAGGTAAAGGGATGGTGGCGGAGGGTGAAGCTGCACGGTCACTTCCCAACATGCGAAAAACGAATCCGGCATTAGTTAACCTCTGGAAGAAGCGACAGTACGTACCCGTGGTATCTATCGAGGTTGGGATGGGGGGCGGGTTATTGAACGGCAAGGTCAACTATTTATCGAAAGGAAGGGAGCAGCTGGTGTGGAGCAAACTGCAAGCTCTCTTCTCCTGCCTGCTGTGGAATCCGGCATCAGCCTATGGAACAAACGACAGTACCCGTACCTACCAGGGGTAAATATCGAATATGGTGTTGGGGTCGGGAGCGGTTTATTGAATGAATGGCAAAGTCCAAAGTGGAAGTGGAGGGTGAAACTGCAACCTCTCTTCCCAGCCTGCGAAAAACGAATCCGGCATCAACCTCTGGAAGAAACGACAGTACAGTCTACCAGGGGCAAATATCGAAGATGGTGTTGGGGTCGGGGTCGGTTTACTGAACGGCAAAGTCCACTTTTTATAGAAAGGAAGCCGGGGAGCAGTTGGTGTGGAGCAAACTGCAAGCTCTTTTCT
>JABMCL010001488.1:147500-152500 GCA_018857735.1 Alviniconcha marisindica | reverse complement strand
GGGTTTTGCCGAACGCATCTGGTCTGGAAGCAAGCCGGTGTGCAGGAATCATCGGGCCCGGTTTCTGGCAGGACGCAACCGGCCCGCTACCAGTTTCCCACTTTCAGACTCGGTTCCGTTCTTCCACAGACGTCCCGGATAATATTGATGCAAAACCAGCCGGGATCCGATTTAGTTCTGGCCGACTGTGTCAGGTTTGGGCCAAACGGATCCGGTCCGGAAGTAAAGCCGGTGTGCAAGAATCATCCGGCCCGCTTCTGGCCAGTGCTTCCAAGCCGATCCGGACTGGATGCGAATCGGATCCGGCATGTTTACTGGGTTAATTAAGCCTCTTGAGGTTTGGCTGTGCCTAGCTCTTCAACCATTTTGCCCTATCAAGCTGGAGGACATGCTAGGAAGGTTGACGAAGCGTAACGACCCTGTGGAACCACGTCTGCGAATGGTGCACGGCGAGCTGAACCGGACACGCAACAAACTCCGCCAGCTGGAGTTGGAGGCCCAGCAGCACAAGGTGCAGCTTTCCTTGCTCGAGGTAGTACTGGAGTGGGGTGGGAGGAATGAGGTTGAATGAACCCCGAAGGCTGAATTTAGAAATGGCGTAATTCCTAGAGATAGGCGAAGCATGTATGTGTGTGTGTGTGTGTGTGTGTGTGTGTGGTGTGTGTGGTGTGTGTGTGTTGTGTGTCTTGCTCGGGTAGTATGGTGGGTGGGAGGATATAGGTTGTTGAATCGAATAATTTAGTAGTATGGTGAAAGGGAAATAGTTGACGTAGTCATGTGTTGAAAGTGGAACTACTTACGTAGTAAGTTTGAAAGTGGAAACCATGACTTGTGTCAAGGTTTGAGTGTTTAGTTGTGGTGGAAACCATATTGTGTGTTGTGTCTTACCTAGTCAAGTTTGAAAGTGGAAACCATACTTACGTAGTCAAGGTTTAAGAGTGAAAACCATCTTTTGACTTACGTAGTCGAGTTTGAAAGTGGAAAGATAAAGCTTCTTACTTACTTAGTAAAGGTTTGAAAGTGGAAACCATCTGACCTGGTCAAGGTTTAAGAATGGAAACCATACTTACGTAGTCAAGATTTGAAAGTGGAAACCATACTTACGTAGTCAAGGTTTAAGAGTGAAAACCATCCTTACCTAGTCAATGTTTGAAAGTGGAAACCATACTTACGTAGTCAAGGTTTAAGAGTGAAAACCATCCTTACCTAGTCAATGTTTGAAAGTGGAAACCATACTTACGTAGTCAAGGTTTAAGAGTGAAAACCATCCTTACCTAGTCAATGTTTGAAAGTGGAAACCATACTTACGTAGTCAAGGTTTAAGAGTGAAAACCATCCTTACCTAGTCAATGCTTGAAAGTGGAAACCATACTTACGTAGTCAAGGTTTAAGAGTGAAAACCATCCTTACCTAGTCAATGTTTGAAAGTGGAAACCCTCGGCCTTACCTAGTCAAGTTTTGAAAGTGAAAACCGTCTGGCTTACCAAATCAAGGTTTGAAAGTGGAAACCGTCTGGCTTACCAAATCAAGGTTTGAAAGTGGAAATCATACTTACCTAATCAAGGTTTGAAAATGGAAACCTGGCTTACCAAATCAAGGTTTGAAAGTGGAAATCATACTTACCTAATCAAGGTTTGAAAATGGAAACCTGATTTACCTAGTCAAGGTTTGAAAGCGGCAACCATCTGACTTACCTTATCCAGATTTGAAAGAGGAAACCCTCTTCACTTACGTATGTTTGTTTTGGGGGGAGTCGGTTGTTTTTTGTTTGTTTGTTTGCTGTTGTTGTTGTTTTAGTTGGCATAAGAGATGAAAAGCGAACTTTGGTAGCTTGCGGTAGCACCACCATAGTCAGGATCAGTAGTGTGTATTCTATATATTTTGTAGGAGGTCGTTTTTTATGGGTGTTGTTGTTGTTGTTGTTGTTTTAATGACATATCTGCGAAACCGTGACATAATAATCAGGTTTTCGTTGATGCCATTTAACAGAACAAGAAAGCACAACGAGATGGAGAAAGAGGTAAAAGGGGGAGAGGGTGGAGAGGGAGAGAGAAAGGTGGGGAGGGGGAAGAAATTGATATGCAGCAACCAATTAAACCACATTCCTCAAAACTGCATGGGGCACATCATTATGGTAGTATGGGTGACTGTATTCACTATTATAAAATTAATGCTTGGAACGTTCGATGTTGAAGTTGTGGGTTAGTAGTATGTTAGTAGTATGTTCCATGTCCTCTTGCAACAGAAAAAGTCGGCCGATCTCCCGATGGTGCATTCAGGGCAGAAACCTCCTTTCATCGATGACAAGACAGTTATTAGGTAAGGAAGACTTTACTGTCTCTGTCTCTGTCTCTGTCTGTCTGTCTGTCTGTCTGTCTGTCTCTGTCTCTGTCTGTCTGTCTGTCTGTCTGTCTGTCTGTCTGTCTGTCTGTCTGTCTCTCTCTCTCTCTCTCTCTCTCTCTCTCTCTCTCTCTCTCTCTCTCTCTCTCTCTCTCTCTCTCTCTCTCTCTCTCTCTCTCTCTCTCTCTCTCTCTCTCTCTCTCTCATTTGTGTGTGTGTGTGTGTGTGTGTGTGTGTGTGTGTGTGTGTTTAACTGTGTTTTAGACTTTTTTGCTCCAGGTGTTTTTTACTGCTATTTTTTTCATTTCCGTTGCAATCGCTGTCTGGTTTATATGTGTTGTTGTTATTATTATTATTATTTTATTAATTGTTGTTTTTATTTTTACTGATGCTGTATTTGTCTATAGCCTTCTGTATAATATTTAACTGTGAATGTCTGGTTATTAGTAGTACTGTAGCAAGGCAGATATGTGAGTCGGCCTTTGTGCTAATATCTTCACCGTTGAGAAATAAAGTTCACAATCAATATCAATCTCTCTCTCTCTCTCTCTCTCTCTCTCTCTCTCTCTCTCTCTCTCTCTCTCCTCTCTCTCTCTCTCTTCCTCTCTCTCTTCCTCTTTCTTACTCTCTTTCTCTCTCGTCTCTCTCTCTCTCTCTCTCTCTGTCTCTCTCTCTTCTTATTACTCTTTTTATCTTCTTCTCTTCTTCTCTCATCTCTCTCATCTCTCATACCTTCTCTCTCTACTTCTCTCTCTTCTCTCTCTCCCTCTCTCTCTCTCTCTCTCTCTCTCTCTCTCTCTCAGTTATTATGTAAGGAAGACTTTACTCTCTCTCTCTCTATATATATATATATATAACTACATTTTTATAACTACATATAATATGATTCCTGCATTCCAAGGCAAAACAAATAAACAGACAATTAAACAAGAACTGACAGAGATGATGAAGTCTACGATGATTTGTTGATTCAGTGATGTATTAATTGATTGTTTGATAGACTGTTGGACTGACGGATGGATGGACGGATGATGATGATGATAATGGTGATGATGATGATGATGATGATGGTGATGATGGTGATGATGATGATGATGATGGATGGATGGTGATGCGTTCGAGCTGGAGATTAAAAACAAATCTATTCATTTGTTTTTCCTTTAACCTAAAAATTGCTTTGTCTCTTTTCCTCAGGATATTAGACACCCAGAACGCGTTGCTGTACATCCTGATCTTAGCCAATGAGCACGAATGTCCCTTGGTCACGTGCACGGCGGCGGAAATGACGCAACCAAACGCACTTGGTCTGGACACTGGCACATACACTCTTGTTTCCAAACCTGCAAGGCTGACGTTTTCGACGAAGGCAGATCTTGTGAGTATATAAACTTGTAATTGTTTTCATTTTTGTGGACGTTAAGCACCATGTTTACTTACTTACTTCATTTTGCATCAGAGCTCAGGAGCCGTGTGAAAGTCGAGGTGGACGTCCTGGGCTCCCGTCCCTAATAAACCTACGGTTTCTGTGGACGTAAAGGAGCACTTCAACCATATCATGGTATACAGAGCTCAAAGCTGTGTGAAAGTCGAGGTGACCGTCCTGGGCTCCCGTCCCTAATAAACCTGCGGTTCCTGTGGACGTAAAGCAACACTTCAACACCAACAACAACAACATCATTTTGCAACTGATTGACACATTTTGTAACGAATTAACGCAAACTTCCCACCGGCCGACCATCCAGCTATAGTTAGCGTAGTCAACTGACCAGCTGCTATGCAGTGTACTCGAACGGTTGAAGTCTCGTCCAGTCGATACAGCTATAGTTAGTCATTTGTTCTGTTGCCGAGTTTTATAGCCTTTCGCTCTGTTGCTGCGCTTCAGCTACAACTAAACACGCATGCACGTGACGCATGTGGTTTTGGTACATGGTTGTATGGCATACAAGAACGCACAGCCGAGACGGTAGCAGTTTCAGTTCAATTCAATTCAAATTCAAAATACTTTATTGTCCGTTGCAATCATAGCAATTTAACGGAAATTCTTCTTCGCTCACACCAGCTCTGCCACATTAACAATTTAGTTAAATTAAGCTGGACACATTAAAAACAGAAGCAGGTATAACACATAGAGAACAGCTGTCTAAAACATTTATATATAATAGTATTTTCAATTTTGTACTCAGTGACTACTCATTCCTATAGTTAAAAAAATCAACACCAAAATAAATAAATGGGTTTAGGGGACATTTGATACAATTAAATATCACATATACATTGGTTATGAACTCCAGTGGCAAAAGGGCCCAGCATATATATCTCCCGTTTCATTTTTCATTTTTCATTTTCCATGTCAGCGTTGTTAAGTACACCAGTTCGGTGAATTAAAAAAATATCGCTATAAAAAGCTATTCACTCATGTAGAATCACATGCATGTGCGGTGAGTCTGCTCGAGAGCGGAGAATAGCGCTATATAAAAGCGATCAACAACAATCAACAACAATAACAACAACCGATCTAATACATTGTTAGATGGCTGGTCCGAAGAAGAGGAGGAGGAATCAGCAAAATAAGTCTCATTTGGGAAATAAGCTGCCATATAACTCTTCTTCTTCTTTTTTTTTTTTTTTAGATTTATTTTTCTTCTTTTTTTTTCTTTCTT
>JABMCL010001488.1:137500-142500 GCA_018857735.1 Alviniconcha marisindica | reverse complement strand
CGATGGTGCAGATCAGCAGATTTCACCGTTTATTCTGAGCCAGTTTCATGCAACATTCCAAGATCAGCAGATTTCACCGGTTATTCTGAGCCGGTTTCAGACAACATCCCAAGATCAGCAGATTTCACCGGTTATTCTGAGCCAGCCAGTTTCAGACAACGTCACAAGATCACAAGATTTCACCGTTTATTGTGAGCCAGCCAGTTTCAGACAACGTCACAAGATCACAAGATTTCACCGTTTATTCTGAGCCAGCCAGTTTCAGACAACGTCACAAGATCACCAAATTTTATCTTGTGAGCCGCTTTCAGGCAGCATCACAAAATCAGCAAATTTCGTCGTCTTGTCTGAGCCAAAAATAAATTATTCTGTTACCTTTGTGTGGGAACATTAAGAGTTTTCTCTTGTGAATGATATTTTTGAAGCCGGTGATCAGAGTCTAATGCCAAGTTCTGCCGTAGCCTAGCTGTTTGTATTTTATCCTATAATCCTAAATTCTGCGAAAGATCCGGTGATTGATGCCAGGTGTGTCGACGGAGTTCACGAACTGCAAGGATTAGACCGACGAATTTGACAGTGTTTTTAATATTATAATAATAATAGATATAAGGATACACTCATTTCATCACACACGCACACACACACACACACACACACACACACACACACACACACACACACACACACACGCACTCCACAAGTCCTCCCCCCCCCCCCCACACACACACACACCAACACACACACACATACACCACCACACATACACCACACACACACACACACACACACACACACACACACACACACACACACACACACACACGCACACACACCAAACATACACACACATCAAACACATACACACACAACACTACAAAAAACGACAGATCAGTATGCAGAGGAGAAGCGATGGGTTTTTAGTTCTGACTTAAAAGAAGAGAGCGAAGACGAATGCCTGACAGAGAGAGGAAGGGAGTTCCAGACCACAGGTCCAATGCTTTTAGCCCAAATGGTAGCCTTGTGGACCGCAGAGTCAACCCGACCCACACTTCAGCCAATCAGCTATTCACAAAGCGGTAACCAGCTGCGATTCAACCAGTCATTCGTCAGCAAAACACGCAACTAACACGTGGTAATCAAAACGTGTTACTTATCGCTACTTTGTAATCAGTGAGATGTCAAAGAATGATAATGTAACTCGAAAAAAAAGCACCGCAGAGTGCAGAGTACACTCGGAGACCGAAGAATACGATACGTAGATGCGTGTCTGTATAATGGAAAGTACTGACACATCATAAATTCGAACTTAATTACAGGTTTCATTATGTGTCTTTTCTCTCCCCCCCCCCCCCCCCCCCCCCCCCCCCACCCCCCACCCCATACGTGTCTGTATAATGGAAAGTACCGAAATGAAAGTACCGACACATCATAAATTTGAACTTAATTACAGGTTTCATTTTATGTCTTGTCTTTCTCCCCCCCCCCTACCCCCCCCCCCCCCCACCCCCACCACCACCCCCTCCCCTCCCCCACCCCTTCTTTCTTTTTTGAGAGAGAGACTATTGACTAATGTGTTGTCTGTCATGTTTAGGGAAGAAAAGAAGAAGAAAAATCGCAGATCTGATTCAAATCGAACTGCATTTATGCTATTTTTAAATCAAGTTTTCTTTTTGTTGTTGTGATTCTGTTTACTACAGCGCTTGGCATTCCGGTGGTAGGTATAACGTGATGACAGTTGTTGGTGGGTTTGGGGTTGTTGTTGTTGTTCGTTGTTGCTTTTCGATTTTCGTTTTTCGTTTTTCATATTTTGTCTTGCTCGTCAGAATAATAATAATCATTTGAAGCGCTTTGTCTCTAAACTATTGCTGAGCGCTATAGGACAGGAAGCCAGTACAAATTCCCTTGTAAACTTGTACTGGGACAATAAATATTCTGATTCTGCATGTTTGTCACGTGACTGCAGACATGACTTTTACATTCGACGTGGATCTGAGTCCCAGAGAGATCTAGCACCGTGAAATAAACGTCATTAATAAATTTGGACGTTAGCAGTTGTTTTGTTTTGCGTGGGCATTCCTTCTTCTTCTTCTTTTTTTCTTTTCTTTTATTTTTTTGGTTGGGGATGGGGGGAGGGAGTCTGGAGGGGGGGGGGGTTGTATGGGACTATTAGGGCGGGGTATATTGGGGTATGCTATGTCCGAGAATCTCTGTGACGTACGCTACCTTTTACCTCACGGTAAAAAAGAAAAGGAAAAAAAGTATTTCTATAAATTTTATTTTGTAACTTTTTGTGTGCTGTGGTTCTATAATTTGTTAAATCAAATGAAAGCATAACTGATTCAATGCGAATAGTACTTGCGTCATTTTTAAATCAAATTTTTCAAATACTTTTTCATATTTTTATGTACATGTACCGACTTTCCGATGGAAGGTGACAGTAGATGAAATGAGACTGTTGTTATTATTTTGTTTATTATTGGTGGGGTGGGAGGTGGGGAGCTGGGGACCTTTTTGTATAAAATTGCAGTTTCGCATCTTATCTTCACTAGTCTGAATCGTCAGGCATGTTTGTGACTGCTAAAGTTTGCATTCGACGTCGAGGGCTGGAAAAAACCCTCACAATAAAATAAACGTCATTCTGGCTTGTTTGTATAGTGCTTGTTTTGTGGTTTCAGTGCGACTGTTTGTTGTTTGGAGCTGCAGCTGTTTATTTTTGTTTGTTTGTTAATGCGGGGGTTAACAAACACACACACACACACGCACGCACGCACGCACGCACGCACGCACGCACGCACGCACGCACGCACGCACGCACACACACACACACAACACACACACACATTCAGACAACTGCAGTGGCTATAAAAAACAACTACAAAGAAATATACGAAATGGCCTTGTGGTTTCTGTGGACGTTAAGCACCATGTTTACTTACTTATATAACGTATATACAAAATGCACAGGCACATCGTCATTGTGTCCCTAATACATCAGCCCAACATCTGAGGGCATTAGGCCCATTTCCACTCCGGTTATCACCTATCACCATCTAATGGAACCCATACGACAGAACTAGCTACCTACCTCAAAGCGCGAAGAACCAACAGCCAGCAAATGGTGCTACGCAGTAAAAAGTCACTTTCGGTCAGCTAAACACACGATAACATCAGCTTCTGACGTACCAAATGCAAGCCAATGGGCGTGCAGGGCAAACGTTTTTCTCTGAGTGCACCGCAGTGCTGACACTGTACAGGGATATAGACCTGTGGTCTTTAGCACTGATCGTAACATGAAATGTGTTTGATAGTAGATAGCACCGGCGGAACGACAGCTGTATCGTCAGTAAAACACGTACTCCACAGTTTCAAACACAATTAAGAGAATAAGAATGCTGTGAGCGTAATGCGGCTGCGATCTCTCTCTCTCTCTCTCTCTCTCTCTCTCTCTCTCTCTCTCTCTCTTCTCTCTCTCTCTCTCTCTCTCTCTCTTCTCTCTCTCTCTCTCTCTCTCTCTCTCTCTATTTAGCTGTGAATGTCTTGGTTATTAGTAGTACTGTAGCAACGGCAGATATGTGAGTCGGCCTTTGTGCTAATATCTTCACCGTTGAGAAATAAAGTAATCAATCAATCAATCAATCTCTCCTATCTCTCTCTCTCTCTCTCTCTCTCTCTCTCTCTCTCTCTCTCTCTCTCTCCTCTCTCTCTCTTTCTCTCTTCCCTCTTCCGCCTCCCTCTCTCTCTCTCTCTTTCTGCTTCCCCCCCCCCCCCACCCCCCCCCCCCCCCCTCACCCCCCCCCTCCCTCTCTCAACATTTCTCGCAGTACAAAGTTAACCCCATGCCTATTGTCCAAGAAATGTACCAGCTGTCCTGAGATGGCTATCTGAAAACCTGTTTGCCATATATATACCAGGCTTAATGGTGTAAATTAGTACATCAAACGAAACTGTGTGAACCTCTGAGCTGACCTGGGTAATCTCTAACTCTCTCTAAAGCTGTTTCTTTCTAATGCATTCTTGTTGGGAAGCCACTATAAAATGGCCCGCCACAGTGCAGTACTCATCTCATAATTATCGACACTATAGTGTGAAGGTACGTACTCTCTCTCTCTCTCTCTCTCTCTCTCTCTCTCTCTCTCTCTCTCTCTCTCTCTCTCTCTCTCTCTCTCTCTCTCTCTCTCTCTCTCTCTCTCTCTCTCTCTCTCTCTCTCTCTCTCTCTCTCTCCACTAACTCCAGGGATAACCTCTACGTCCAAGGCTTAACTAGCATATTCTTTGCTGGAGCGTCCCTCTGGAACTCCCTGCCTCAAAATACAAAATCTTGTATTTCTCTTCCTTGTTTCAAACGTAATCTGCATAAATATATTTCTGAGAATATAACCTTTCTTCAAACTTGGATGGATTTGTTTGAATCACATGTTTGCCTAAAAATGTGAATGTTGTATACTCTATCTGCTATTAGCACAAATACTGGTGCACCTCAAGGTACAATTTTAGCACCCTTTTTGTTTGCGCTGTAAACAGCTGACTGTAGAAGCACTGATAAGTCATGTTCTCTAGTAAAATTTGCAGATGATACAGAACTGGTTGGAAAAATTAGTAATGATGAAGAAGCAATATACCACAAGCAGATTGTAAACTTGTGAATTCGTGTGATAAAAATTACTTGTATTTGAATGTTTCCAAAACGAAAGAGATGTGCATTGATTTTAGGAAGAATCAAAGATGCCCCAAACCAGTCTACATTAAAGGAGAAGCAGTGGAGAGAGTAGACACATATAAGTACTTGGGTGTGGTTTTTGATAGTAAACTGAACTGGAAAGAGAACATCAACTCTGTACTGAAAAAAGTGGAACTCGAGAATGTATTGCATGAGAAAGCTGAGATCATTTGGAGTAAATTCAGATATGCTAGTAACTTTTTATAATGCTGTAATATGTAGTATTATTATGTTTGGTTCTGTCTGTTGGGGTGGGAATATTTCAAAATTAGATGAGGGAGGT
>JABMCL010001488.1:122500-132500 GCA_018857735.1 Alviniconcha marisindica | reverse complement strand
ACCACCACCAAAAAAGGTGTAATTTGCACTACACAGTGCCACATCTGACCCATACTCTTTACAGAGGCCGACCCATACTCTTTACAGCGGCCGACCCATACCCGTACTCTTTACAGAGACCGACCCATACCCATACTCTTTACAGAGACCGACCCATACCCATACTCTTTATAGAGGCTGACCCCATACCCATACTCTTTACAGAGGTCGATCCACACTCTTTACAGAGGCCGATCCACATTCTTTACAGAGGCCGACCCATACTCTTTACAGATGCAGAAATACGAATTACCATATATGAAACGTATGGGTCCAAAATGACCCACAACCGTTGACTGTGTAGTCTAAAAATAAAAGCGACGCAATAATTATGAAGAGAATACGGGACACATTTTCATCGCACAAAAACAGATCCTCTTTTGGCAACTCGAAGAAAGACCGCAAGTGAACAAGTAGGGTACGTCATAAGTGTACGGATAATTATAAGAAGAAAGAAGAAAGAAAAAGAAAAAAACTGTTTCTCACAAACAAAAACAAATTAATCTAAAACAAAGTTGACTACAAGCGTTCTCAAAACAGGGTCAAAACACACAGACACAAATTAAATAGAACGCTCTTTCGAAATACAAAAAAAATGAATTAAGCGTACGGCACAGCCTCCCAGATAAGGTGAACAGGAATGAGAATTAAGCGCCCGTCACACACTCGTAAATACCTTAAACAGGAATGAGAATTAAGCGTCCGGCACACACTCGCAGATAAAGCGTCGGGCACACACTCGCAGATAAACTGAACACGAATGAGAATTAAGCATCCGGCATACGCCCGTATATAAGATAAGCTAAACAAGCATGAGAATTAAGCGTCCGGCACACACTCGCAGATAAAGTGAACAGGAATGACAATTAAGCATCGGGCACACACTCGCAGATAAACTGAACAGGAACACGAATCAAGAACAACAGCTGGGGAACACACTCGTAAAGTGAACAGGAATGAGAATTAAGCGTCGGGCACACACCCGCAGATAAACTGAGCAGGAACAAGAATCAAGAACAGCTGGGGCACACACTCGTAGATAAAGTGAACAGGAATGAGAATTAAGCGTCCGGCACACACTCGTAGATAAAGTGAACAGGAATGAGAATTAAGCGTCGGGCACACATTCGCAGATAAACTGAACAGGAACAAGAATCAAGAACAACAGATGGGGCACACACTCGTAGATAAAATGAATAGGAATGAGAAGTAAGCGTGCCGGTACACACTCGTAGATAAAGTGAACAGGAATGAGAATTAAGCATCGGGCACACACTCGTAGATAAACTGAACAGGAACAAGAATCAAGAATAACAGCTGGCCGTGATCAGGGTTCAAAAGCACGTGCAACACGAGGTGAAACCTGCTGCTACAACAGAGCACAGACTGTCAACCATGTTATACATTAAAGACCCATACAACGCCAACAACCCAATCAAAAGGCTGTACGGCGAAGTAGTAGTAATGGATTTTAATGTCCTGTCAACCACACAGGGTCACTCAGGACAGTCAAACTCAAGTCATAAGCAAATACACATTTCTAAACTCTTCTCACATATATATCAACCTTCTGTCAAGTCAATCTACAAAACCAATCACTTCACAAAACATATCCACAAACATCAGACACATATTTCGAAGAGTTAGTCCCTTCAATATTACCCCTGTTAAAAGAGCACATAAGGCTAGGACATGCTGGTATCGTCGACCATTCCGTCCAATTTATCGATACCGGGTTAAAGAAGAATATAAAAAAGGAATGGACAGACACAATATAAAATATATATAAATTATACAAATGCATACTGGAAAATTCCAGTGCCATATGGCAGCAAGCTGCACATACCACCTACAAACTATCATCTCCTAGCTGCTCAACAAGAGCCATACAAAAAGCCTAACCCTTAACGAAAAATATTTGAGAGTTTTCTGGAAAAAAACAGTCAGGAGAATGGACCATTAGCAGAAAAATGACAAGACAGAAAGAGCAAGAGGTCTATAGGCAGAAAAAAAACAAGAGAGGAGATAGGAAAGGGGAATCAAATGACAGCCCTGAGATTCCAGACAGGATGGAGACATCAGACATCCCCGGCCTCCCTTCGGGGTGCGAGGCGACGAGGGTCGGTCACACCCGATGCAGATTCGATTCATTGCACGCCAAGGAGGTAGAGAATAACATTAACAGCAATCGCTATGATAACGGACATTACTTTTTACCTCGCTTCAGCTAAACATAGCACAGTTGCATACGTAACAGGGGAAAGGGGTTCACAGTTATAATGTCTATATGCACACGCTACGTGGAACAGACACAAGATGCAGAGACACATTTTTTGTAACAGTATATTACACGCCCCTGTCTTTTCACCAGTACGCCCTACCCACCAAACAAAACAAAAAACAAAAAAGAACAAAATTATCACCAATATCACACACACACACACACACACACACACACACACACACACACACACACACACACACACACATACAAATCTCTGCGCGCACGTGCATATACCCACGCAAAAAGAAAAACAGTATGACTAGGAAATAATTTTTATAGCAATCCAGAGGCTTTGCTTGAAGATGTGCTATCTTCCGAGCCATGCCTAAACTATGAATCTGGCGGGCAAAACAATCATCACATGTGGCTTGCGTCTCGGAACGTCTAAAGTGTTGAGGAGCTTGAGACACTACCCTCGGGCACAAAGCCAAGGACATCACACCATCGATCATCTGGAGGAAAGAGGCGTGAAAAGAAGCGCTCAACGATCTTCTGGCTTGAAAGGACAAGAGAGGACCATCGTCAACTCAGATGAATATTAGAACCATTTCGAAGGCAGCATTAGGCAAACTCCCGAGCGACGGGGCGAAGCGCATGTGTGATTTTCCGAGCGCATAGATACCATTTTGAACTGAACTACTAGCTGCTCCTCTATCATGGATATGCCATGGAGTGCTCGTCATAAACAATATTAAAGTGGACGCGTATAATACAAGCTGCCTTTATGTACAGCCAAGAACAGGCGTAAGATCAACTTTTTACACCATCTGTTAATCATGTATTCTTCGTTCTTTCAGAACCAATACACAAGGGTGTTCATTAACGCTCGAAAGACGTCATACAAGTACAACAACAAAGACCTGAGTCGCCTACGGTCTTCTTCCTCCTTTTAGCCTCAGTCAGATCTTGTATTTTCCACATTTTGTATCTTTTTCAAATCAGCTTCAGTCAGATCTTGTATTTGTCTAATTTTGTATCGTTTTTCCGAATCAGCCTCAGTCAGATCTTGTATTTCTACACATTTGCGTATTTGGCAATTTGTATTCTTCTTCCATTGTGATTATTATTATACCCTCGGTCAGATTTTGCGTTTACGCACATTTCGCTTTCATTTCTGCACCATAATAATTATATTCTTCTTCCATTCAGCATCAGTTAGATCTGTTTGTGTACGTTTTACTGAGGAGTGTGTGTGTGTGTGTGTGTGTGTGTGTGTGTGTGTGTGTGTGTGTGTGTGTGTGTGCATTAATTTTTACAAAAGTTTTTGAACAGCATAATCCGTATTCGAATACAACCCCTTCATCAAGCCGGCAGTCTAGCCTACTTCGCTTCGTGACAAGGCAGAGCAGACCAGGACGTTCTCCAGATTTGCTGACTGTTGAAAATACCATAGAAGATTACATTTTCGGGGGTGGGGGTGGTGGGGGTGGCGGGGGGGGGGGGGGGGGGGGGAGGGTCTCTTGCATGCCCGCTGCTGCCGTGGCGTTTTTAAATCGGCTGTAACCCAACACTTAGGTTGCAGCAATGATCCCATTACTAGCCATAATATAATAATAAAATAGACAGAATCCTATAGGATCCAAACATATAAAAGGTTCAAAAGAACGCTTATTTATTAGGACAAAACACAACATGCGAATTGTCGGGATAATCCCCTTTATCAAGCGACAAAACGACACTTAAACAACAGTTAAACGGTGAAAAACGATGAAAAATGAGATGGAGAATTAAACCACTTATCTGTTTTTGGTTAAGCTATGTTGTTTTTGTGCCCAGTGCTTGAACAACTGAGCACTGCTGAACTTCTTAGAACTTGAATTTCTTTTGAATTAGAATGTTGAATTTCTTAGAACGCTAGCAGTCATTCTTGTTCCAGATTTTTGTAGAATTCTACAGGGCCCGAATATTCTCCTTGCCTCGCGGTGGGGCACTATGGACGCAGGGGGCTGGTATTCAAGTTGAATAATGAACAGTATAATAATCACTGCAGACGATTTCCGGAAATACAAGGGGAGGAAAGTTCAGCTGTTGTTTTTTACCGCGACAGAGTTGCGCCCCCTGAAAGAGTACCCAACACGGCACTTTCTGGCAGTCTGTAAACCATGTAAAGCTGTGTGCATTCTAATCTTCTCCAGGCTACACGGGAACTCACTGATGGTTCTGTGTTTTCAGCAGAAGAGGCATCAATTTCTGCCTGCATGGTAGTCTATACATTATCACTGGGCAGATATAACATTCACAAGTCACAGGACATACCGGAGGATATATATAATAATTAATATATATATTATATACATACACGTCAAGTTGCTTTACATCCACAGAGACTGTATGGACTATTAGGGACTCCCAAGGACGGCCACCTCGACTTTCACAATGCTCTTGAGCTCGGTCACAAGTCAAGTTCAAATTCAAAGTTGCTTAACGTCCACAGGATAGCATGAACAGTCTGAGCATCTAGTTGACTTACCTGGCATAAGTCAACTAGATGCTCACTGTTCATGCTATCCTGTATACATGTGTATAGATTGTGGTCTTTGGTTTGAATAGGATGGACGGGGTTGGAAGAAGTAAAGTTTGCTTAAGAATCAATATTCAAAAAATCATTCAAAATTGACTAGAAGTTTAAATTCTTTCCTCAGCTTTCCAATCATTCCTGTCAAATCAATACATCTATATAATAGATGTACCTTTTATTTTTATTGCTTGACGCAGCTGAGCTAAATGCCACAACTGTGCAAGAAAATGATTTCCATCTCAGAATGTTAAAATCAATAAAATATAAAGCAAGGAAAAAAATTGCTCAATAAAAAAGTTAAAACGCACAAATACATACATAAAAAATGTATCACACACGCACATGCACATGCACACGCACACACACACACAGTGCATACCAACTACATATGCTACTCTATTTTCACTTTCAAGGACAAACATACATGGCCTTTTTCTCCAATTGGCTTTTGGCAAAATAAAAGCAAGGCATGATCAGATAATTGCCACTTTTTAAAAATCATACCGTATCTCACATTTTGTATCGTAAAAAAACAATTAAGGATACAAACAACTGAAATCAAAAACAAGGCAACTATCCTGAGCAATGGGATGGAACACACACAGACATAATCAGTCCCGGGAGTCGCACTTGACACATCTGCCCCATCCACAAACAAACACAATCAATAGCATTCATACAGTCAAAAATAACAAATACAAAAGAGGAATGGTAACAGAAACAAAGAATCATAGCCAGGCCATAATATCTCATTATATATGTGTAGAGACAGCATGTGCAATTATACTATATATATATAAGTCAGTACACCACAAAGATCAACAGCAGCAGATAAATAATAACTTAGCTAAAGCCCGTTCTTAATTGGGCAAACATTTGCTTTGCGAACATAGTTCAGGGTATTTGTCGGACATAGTTGGTTCTTAATTGGGCAACTTTTGCTTCGCGAACCTAGTTGGGAGTATTTGTCAAACTGCGATGAAGCTATATTTGGGATCCAAAAAGCTTCACTCAACATGTCCTGGGAATATCTGCCCAGTTCGGTGAACGTTGCCTCTGACTGGTTGAGAGCAAAGAGCTCTCCTGTGGATGAGGCAGAAAGAAAAAGAAAAATGGATGATAGTGTTGATACTTCACTCGCTTCGGACAGAATTTACCTATCTGTTGACTTTCTGGAGGCGCAGCCTTGTCTCTGAGAACCAAAATGATATTGCAGTTAGTTGAATTACCCTGTGAGGGACGATTAAAGTAGACTGACTTGACCTGACTTGATTTTAGCCTATATTTTGGAGTCATGCTGTCTGCTGCACTTCAGCCGCAAGTCTGGGCCAAAGCTTGCATCTCATTATAAGCCAGTTAAGAACAAAGCATGGTTCGTCTAACTGTCTGAACCATGTTCAGCAAAGTAAAAGTTCAATTAAGAAACAAATTATAGTTCGTCAAACTGCCCGAAGCATGTTCGGCGAACCAACAGTTCACCCAAATTAAGAACGGGCTTGACAGACTAGTTTAATGCAAGACAGTTATCTGGACGGCTAATACAGAACAATAAACAAGGGGAAATCAGCAGCATAGGAAGTATAAATGCACACATACATAATTATTTTTAAAAATCCTTCATGAAATTTCAAAATAGAAACAGTCAAACACAAATTTAAAAAAAAAAAAATACAAAAAATAAATAAAATCCAAAAGCCATTGTTTCCATAAGGCAAGCATAATGTCTGTGTATAAATACACATATAATATGTATATATATATCCATGTATTTATAAACAAACACACATGTCCATGTATAAATACACACATATCCACATATGTGCACATGCATACAGAGAGAGAGAGAGGTGGGAAAACAGAGATAAAGACACATACACCGCCCATCAGTGAAGTCAGCTAAGATGAGGCAGAGTTATTGGAACAAGTGTATGCAACAGCATCTGTATTTTAATTTAAGCCAAGCAAAAAAGCAACAGATTCCACGACAACACAGTCAGATTTCAACAGTCTGATACATATATATATCTATATATATTTATGACACCTGATTAAAACTCAGATCACGATCTCTTAAAAGATCAACCAAAAATGTTTCCAAACTTTATAAACACAAACCAATTAGAAATAATGGAAAGTACCAAGTCGAATAATAACTGTGAATGTTCACTGACAACTCAACTTTTCTATTTGAAGATTAAAGGGTGAACCACACTGACCTAGATATAATTATAAAGATCAGTAATGTCCTTCTTCTTTGGTACCTGTGCAAAAAATCCAAAATCAGCCTGATATCCGATTCACAATTTTGTGTTGTTCTGGTCAATCTCTCTTCCACATCTCTCTAGACACATACACCATCAATCAGTAATCCATAAAAAAATCCACAATCAGCCTGATACCTGACTCACGTGTCAGTGTCCTTTTGGTCAATCTCTCTTCTACAGACACATACACCAAAGATCAGTAATCCATAAAAAATACCACAATCAGCCCAATACCGGACTCACACATCGGTGTCCTTTTGGTCAATCTCTCTTTTACAGACACATACACCAAAGATCAGTAATCCATAAAAAATACCACAATCAGCCCAATACCTGACTCACACGTCGGTGTCCTTTTGGTCAATCTCTCTTTTACAGACACATACACCATCAATCAGTAATCCACTGATAAAAATCCACGATCATCCTGATATTTCATTCACACTTATGTGTCCTTTTGATCAATCTCTCCTCTATCTTTAGTCCTTCTCAAAAACTTATCAGAATGTGGAGGTCAAGTATAAACATAAAAATAAAATGTACATCAAATGTGCTTACCAAAATGTGGTCTCAAACAATCAGCAATATAAAACTTAAAAGCATTCAAATAAAACTAAATAACAAATGGGGATGGGGTAGGGGCAAAAAATAATGCTCTATGAAAAATGGATTTGTTAACATTTAATGACAATTTCAGGGAAACTATGTATAACGAAAGAAGTCCTCCAGTCCAAATGCACATGGTCTTAGAAAAAAATCACAACATTCACTTGACAATGCCCTTCAATTTTATCAAGTGGTCGGCTGAGCCATCACTTCGTTCACTTCAGATCTTTTGATCCATTGAAAACTGCATATATTATAAAACCATTTCAGTGAAAACTGCATACATCAAAAAACCAAATGGTGGTGGAATATGAATGCATAGTAGGTGGTTTTGTAAAGGCACTGATTATAAGAATTAAAAAAAAAAAAAATGAAAGAATTTTTTTTCTCTCCGTAAGTTAGATCAGTCGCAAAGAGTTAAATGAGATCTAGAAACAGCATCTTTTTGAGGTTATAGCTTACAAGTTCATCTTCCAGCTGAATGCAGTTGTCTCCCTTGCCCTTCGGGCGTGTTTTTCCCTCTTCGAGCGTTTTTGTTTTTTGTTGTTGTTTTTGGGCTGTTTGCTGGGAGGTCAAATCTTGGTCTTTTTATACATATTTTTATTTAAGGGGCAGGGGGGCAATTTAATCCCTTGTATGTACTGGTCTTCTGCTGAACATGCAGCACACCTTTTAGATACAGTTAAGTACCTTCATGAAACCTTTCATTCAGTTTAGTATAAAACAGACACCTATTTCTAGTAACAAACTCAAGCAGACTGAGGGCATGGTAGGGACAGCGCATCTCACTGAAACCTCCACCAGCAACCCCAAGAACACCTAGTTCAAAGATAGCCATCACAGCTACAGTCACGCAGCATTGGCTCTGACTGTGAACGACTTAATGTTAGCATCAACTGGTAAAAATATTTGCTAATATTTAAAAGAAATGCATTATATATATCGAAAATATCTATACATATATATATATATATATATATATATATATATATATATATATATATACGTACCATCATTCATATCATAGTCCAGCACAAGCAGTCCAACTCATCTGTACATGAACGTTTTTTTCCCTTCATTGTCAGCTTTCCTTCAAGTGGCTGTGGTTATGGCTGTGGCTGTGGCTATCCAGATGGTTGTTGTTCCCATTTGCCACCACTGTCGCTGCCAGGCTGGGCTTCGCGCCCGAGCGTGAGCGGCCCCTCAGATAGTCACTGCGAAGCAGCCGAAGGAACAGGATGGGGTTCAAGACCACCATCACCAGCATGGAAGCCACCAAAGCGAGGTAGTAGGCCAACGATACTCGGTGGTACCAGTGCGCCATGGCCCACAAAATGGCCACCAGGGGGATCCCCCGGAAGATGACGAAGGTGGTGATGTTGAGGAAGATGGTGACGCGGTACAGGAGGGAGTTGTAGGGGGTCCCCAACATCTGCAGCAGCTTGCGCTGGTGCAGGAAGAACGAGTTGACCTCCACCAGGAAGGCCACCACATTGAAGGCCAGCCACTCGCAGTTGGCGATGTTGTAGTAGAACACCCCGCCAACCTGCATTAAACAACAAACAACATATAATATAAGCCAGTGACAAAAGGTGGTGATATACACCTTACGAGTGTGGCTTTGCATGAAGTGACATGGTGCATGGTTGCATGGTGTACACGGAACTTGCGCCAAGATGGCAGCAGTTTCATGTGGCACCAGCCATGCCAGCGCTGTAAGTACACCACTTCGGTTTTACACCATTCAACTGAATGTGCACTGTAACGAATTAGTCCCATGTTTAGTGCCTTCATCACCATCAGATGTATTTTATAACAATGTTTCTTGTGTTCTGTATTGACGCAGACAAACAAGAGACCAAAGAATACACTTAGCTAAAGCGTTAACACAAAGCAAAGGAGAAAGATTTTCACATCACTGCTCTGTGTGGTGTATATGTAGGCCTACTGACAAACAGCATGAAGCCCAACAACTCACATGGAAAAACAGGACAGGACAAACACAGTATACCTAGTATAATAATAATGTACTCTTTCATGTGCTAGTTCTCCAAATTGGAGCACATAGCCCATCACAAAGTGAAGAACAGTCAAAACAAACTTCTGTGAGCATGCACCCCCCCCCCCCACCCCTGCCCTTCACACACACAAAGACACACACACACATACACACACAAACACACACACATACAAACAACACACACACACACACACACACACACACACACACACACACACACACACACATACACAGGCACCCACACACAGAGTAATGAAAAATAAAAACTT
>JABMCL010001488.1:107500-117500 GCA_018857735.1 Alviniconcha marisindica | reverse complement strand
ATGCGGGGGGAGGGGGGGAGGGAAGGGGGGGGAGGGGCCAAACACAAATTTCCTCCTCATAAATCAAAATACTTGAATTTAATGATTATTCATTATCATGATTTCCCTGAAACCAGGTGCACGTCTACATACTACAATTAGAAAAGAAAAGAAGACAGCAAATCCTGCTCAACTAAAGAAACCAATCCGCGACAGTTCAAAAATACACCAAAACTGCAAAAGGCAATATGGTAGTCACTGGAAACTAAATTAACACATTACGAAAAGAAAAAAAATCCACTGAGGAACACAGTGGAAACTAAATTAACACATTTAAAATAAAATAAAATCCACAGTGGAAACTAAATTAACACATTAAAAAAAAAAAAAAATCCACAGCGGAAACTAAATTAACATGTTAAAAAAACTAAAATTTCCAGTGAGGAACACAGTGGAAACTAAATTATCACATTGCAAAAACTAAAATTTCCAGTGAGGAACACAGTCTAGTGTTTACAATACCTGTTGGCAGAAACAGAACCAACAGTAACTAGGTGTAGTCAACTGTAGTGCGCATGCACTAACCACATTCTTTGGCTCAGCTACAAACCTTTAAAAAAAATTAATCTAAGTCTAAGCACATCCTGACTAAAAATGATGTTTGGTTATGATTGATAAAAACTGAAAACTGTGTTGAATGACGGTGGGGGGGGGGGGTGGCCACTGATGGGGGGAGTGGGGGGGGGGGAGGGGAACCCACTGATACATTTTTCTTAATTATCACTGGTTATCCTGCACCGTTTCCAGTGCCAACAGAATCCACTCTTTTTAGTTTATTGCAAACTGAGCAGCAGGCACACAATCCTGATTTGGATTGCTCAGTACTATTAGTACTACTACAGCTGTCCACAAAGTACTTGTTTCACACGGTTAACTCTTCTTGAACTGCCCAGTTCCCAAATGTTATTCTTCAGCCAGCACCCATACAAAATTCCATGACGCCATGAGTAAGATCAGCTATCTGTGAACCTTTAGGCAAAAAAGCATTGTAGTTTGTACCTAAATTTTAAATTGTAATGATTTTTGATTTTTTCCAATTAAATTTAAAATAAAGATTATATGACATGCAGTAATTTCATTGTGCTGTTACTAATATTATACCAGTATAGTATCTATTCACTTTAAATCTCACTGAGAAAAAAAAAATCATTACAGTTTTCACAAACGGTGACATTTACAGGTCACAGGCACAAGCTTTTACTATATAACGCTTAATCAAAAAAGCGCGCTTGAAGCTGTTCACAAGTATGAAATTTTTCCAATTAAATTTAAAATAAAGATTATATGACATGCAGTAATTTCATTGTGCTGTTACTAATATTATATCAGTATAGTATCTATTCACTTTAAATCTCACTGAAAAAAAATATTCATTACAGTTTTCACAAACGGTGACATTTACAGGTCACAGGCACAAGCCGGCTTTTACTATGATAACGCTTAATCAAAAAAGCGCGCTTGAAGCTGTTCACAAGTATGAAATTGCACCAAACCACTTGAGTCGTGGGTGGGGTTCTTCCTATCTACACAATCATCTCACATTGTTAGTGCAGCCCAAGTTGTGTAGGCTAAGACAGGGAAAAACCCAACTGCCCTCAGCGGTAACTGATGAACCGAATTTATAAGCATGGCAGTGAATAATTATCTCGCTGAATGTGCGTGTGGGAGTCGTGAAAGCAAACAACCACCACTTCTCGTCATGCGCGGGTGTTCAAACATTCCGAAAATGCTTCAGCGATGCACAATTGCTCAGTTTGTTCGAGGAGGAAAAAGTGAGAGGCAACTTCTAAATATAGACCGCTGTAAATATAGGCCTACACGGTATCACTGTATATACATGTGTGCGGCGATGTCAGTTGCCGCACTGAGACTGTTAATAAAAAGTTTAGTTTTTTAAAGTTTTTGAAGGTGTGTTTTTAAATTCCCATTTGCCAGACATTCGCAAGCTTTCACTGAAAAAAAGTCATATTTTCCACAGTGACAGAAACATGTTCGTCCTTTTTTCTTTTACCTTCCGACACTCCATACAACACAGGCGAGCGCGTGCAGCCACGAAATAGTGAGGTTTCTCCACTTCCATTCATCGTCGCGAAGGGACTTCGGGGGCCCGACGGATTTGATGATCCAGTTGACGAACTGCCAGAAGAGGACGACGACAAACACGCCGTAGTGAGCACAAGTGGAACAATCGATGCCGTGATTTCGACCCATGTCGCTCTCGGAGCCGCCCGCGTCTACGGCCGCGAACGAATCGTTCACACCTTCCATTGACAGTTTTCCTTTTGCTGTGAAGTCGGCAGTACTTTAGAGCCTGCGCTAAGGTCACGTGGTCAGGGCCGTTTCCTGCGCAGTGAAAACAAAGTTGCCAGGCACGCAAACTTGGTTCAAGCCCTCCACGCCCCAGTATGCTTGACTCGAAGTCGGTGCGGCGACTGAAAGCCAGCGTGGGAGGAATAGGATAATATATGTTTGAGTGCAAGCTGGAATGAGCACTTGGGGTTAACGGCGGACATTTTTGCCTTCCTGAAATGCCGGTCTTTTTTTTTTTTTCTTTTTTTCTGATTTCTTTCTGTTTTCTTCTTCTTCTCCTACCGGCACAGTCTTCTCTCTCTCTCTCTCTCTCTCTCTCTCTCTCTTCATTTATACCGTGTGTGGCTGTGTCGTAGCTTAGAAAATGTAGTCAGTAGTAGCCTGATCAAGAATAGCCTGGACCAGCGTTTGGGCGAGGCCGGCTGGATGTAGAAAAGCCGAGGCAAGTACATGCTTACCTATTACCCTCCTAAATTATAAAGACCTAAGTCCCGGCCGGCGTGATTCTACACGGCGAAAGATAATTGTTATACTGAATCATTTTACGGTTGTGTGCAGGGGGACTATAAAATTAGTCTTGTCAGTCCAGCTCTCGCCCCCTCCTCTCTCTCTCTCTCTCTCTCTGTCTTGCCTCCCCCTCTCTCTCCTCTCTTCTTCCCCCTCTCTCTCTCTCCTCTCTCTCTCTCTCTCTCTCTCTCTCTCTCTCTCAGTCTTGACCCACCTTCTCTCTCTCTCTCAGTCTTGCCCCCACCCCCTCTCTCTTCTCGTTTCTCCTGCTCCTTTCCTCTTGCTCCTCTCTCTCTCTCTTCTCTCTCTCTCTCTCTCTCTCTCTCTCTCTCTCTCTCTCTCTCTCTCTCTCTCATTATCATTTTGGCCTTGCCGCCTGACCGCCAGTCTTTGCTCAAGCCATGCAGCTCGCTCTCTCTCGCCCTCTCTCTCTCTCTCTCTCTCTCTCTCTCAGTCGCTCCCCCCCCCCCCCACTCCCCCTCTCTCTCTCTCTCTCTCTCGCTTTGGCCTTGACTGACTCAGTTAGTCCCTTTGCCCAAGCCACGCAGGCCGCAGCAGATTACGACATAGCCAGTATACGACCTTCTGCACGCGCTCGCTCGGACCAGCGCGGCCGAAACCTTGCAGTCAGTGACTGCCGGACGGCCGGTGAGTGACCGCGAACCGACAAGCTCGGTGGCCTGACGTCAGTCACGAGGGAGGGAGGGAAGGGGCCATAATGCAAATAATAATAGCCTTACGCGGCGTTGAACAGTTATGTGAACTCCGCAGCGCTGCGCTCCGCTTCGGTATCGAGAGCAGTTTTAGACTGAACCGGCTGTAGCAGTGTCGGGCCTGAACTCCATGGACTGGACTAGGCTGACTCAGTTGGAGGCCGGTATACCGCGGTATGGTCAGTCAGTCGCAGTCAGAGGGCGTCCCGCGGCGGCGGCCGAAACGCGGCCGGTGACATTTTTCAAAAGGGTAACGGTCAGTGGAGATCGGTGTGGTCAAGTTATCGCTGAGCTGACCAGTCAGTCAATTCCCGGCCGGCGTGGTTCTACACGAAAGATAATCGTTGTATTGAATCATTTTACGGTTGTGTTCAGGGTGACTATAAAAGTACAACTGAGTATAGCCGGTTTGGCATGGTCAGTTCAGGAGCTGTGTGAGAGTCGAGGTGGACGTCCTGGACTGTCCGTCCTAACGAGCCTTCTGGTTTCCGTGGACGTAAAGATTTATTGCACCGTGCTTCGGCATTGGTCACAACTTGTCCCTAATATGTCAACTGACATCTGAGGACATAAAGCATCACTTCATCATCATCATCAGCCGGTTTGGCCTAGCGGTAAGGCGTTAGGCTGGTAAGCTGAAGGACCTCGGTTCAATACCGCTTCGGTTCTCCTTTCTCTTCAGAAAGGTTGTGGTTTGTTGACACTGTCCTGTGACTTTGTCCATCACTTCCTACTGAAACATTAAAATGGCTCTCATCGCTGCCCATCTTAATGCAGGAATCATTCTGGTGGTGACAGAGTAGCGATAGGTATATAATCTCCCTCTTCCCCCTTCTCCCCGTCCCTAATAAGCCTCATGGTTTCTGTGGACGTTAAGCACCATGTTTACCTTTAGCCCATGGTTATCCTATAGTTCAGGAGCTGTGTGAGAGTGGAGGTGGCCGTCCTGGGCTGTCCGTCCTAACGAGCCTTCTGGTTTCCGTGGACGTAAAGCTATATTGAACCATGCTTCGGCATTGGTCTCAGCTTGTCCCTAATATGTCAACTGACATCTGAAGACATTAAGCACCACTACCTACCTACCTACCCATGGTTAGTGAGCCGGTTTGGCCTGACGGTAAGGCGTTAGGCTGGTAAGCGGAAGGACCACGGTTCGATACCGCTTCGGCTCTCCTTTCTCTTCAAAAAGGTTGTGGTTTGTGGACACTGTCTTGTGACTTTGTCCGTCACTTCCTAGTGAAACATTAAATGGCTCTCATCGCTGCCCATCTTAATGCAGAGTCATTCTGGTGGTGACAGTGTAGCGATTGGTATATAATCTCCCTCTCCCCACACCTCCATACCCCCTCCCCCCCACTCCCCTTGTCCCCGTCCCTAATAAGCCTTATGGTTTCTGTGGACGTTAAGCACCATGTTTACTTACTTATATATGAAAGATAATTGCTATATTGAATCATTTTACGGTTGCCCGTGTTCAGGAGGACTATAAAAGTGCAACTGAGTATAGCCCATGGCCATGGTTCAGGAGCTGTGTGAGAGTCGAGGTGGCCGTCCTGGACTGTCCGTCCTAACGAGCCTTCTGGTTTCCGTGGACGTAAAGATTTATTGCACCGTGCTTCGGCATTGGTCACAACTTGTCCCTAATATGTCAACTGACATCTGAGGACATAAGCATCACTTCATCATCATAAATCAGCCGCTTTGGCCTAGCGGTAAAGCGTTAGGCTGGTAAGGGGAAAGGGACCTCGGTTCAATACCGCTTCGGTTCTCCTTTCTCTTCAGAACGTTGTGGTTTGTTGAACTGTCTTGTGACTTTGTCCTCACTTCTACTGAAACATTAAAATGGCTCTCATCGCTGCCCATCTTAATGCAGGATCATTCTGGTGGTGACAGAGTAGCTAGGTATATAATCTCCTCTTCCCTTTCCCCGTCCCTAATAACTATGGTTTCTGTGGAGTTAAGCACATGTTTACCTTTACCCATGTTATCCTATAGTTCAGGAGCTGTGTGAGAGTCGAGGTGGCCGTCCTGGGCTGTCCGTCCTAACGAGCCTTCTGGTTTCCGTGGACGTAAAGAATTATTGCACCGTGCTTCGGCATTGGTCACAGCTTGTCCCTAATATGTCAACTGACATCTGAGGACATTAAGCATCACTTCATCATCATCAGCCCATGGTTAGGGAGCCGCTTTGGCCCAGCGGTAAAGCGTTAGGCTGGTTACGCAGAGGGACCTCGGTTCGCATCTGCTTCGGCTCTCCTTTCACTTCAAAAGTTGTGGTCTGTGTCTGTGGATCCTGTCTTGTGGCTTTGTCCCTCACAATTTATAAAATATTAAAAAATGGCTCTCCGCCATCGCTGCCCATCTTAATGCAGGAGTCATTCTGGGTTACTGGTGACTGTGTATATATATATATATATATATATATATATATATATATATATATATATATATATATATATATATATAATCTCCCTCTCCCCCTACCTCATAGTTCAGGAGCTGTGTGAGAGTTGAGGTGGCCGTCCTGGACTGTCCGTCCTAACGAGCCTTCTGGTTTCCGTGGACGTAAAGCTATATTGAACCATGCTTCGGCATTGGTCACAGCTTGTCCCTAATATGTCACCCGACATCTGAGGACATTAAGCATCACTTCATCATCATCATCATCATCCCCCTACCTCCATACCCCTTTCTCCCTGGGCTCCCAGGCCCTTCTGAATAGTCCTTATCAGTGGTTTTTCAGTAGTAAATAAACATTTTAGGTCGAAGCGTGGAGAGAAAAAAACAAGCAAGTAGTAGTTAATTGCTGAGGTGTTATATTTAGATCTGGAAAACCTTAAACTGACAGAGTAAATCTGACGGGGGGGGGAGGGGGGACGGCGAATACAAAAAATATGGAAAGACAGAAAGTCGTACTCCCTTCATAAAGAGCCTATTGGGTCCCCCCCCCCCCCCCCCCCCCCCAAGCCGAAGCCGATTTTGGGTCCCACAATGCCAAGCCGAGAGCAGAGGGGTTATCAAATTTCTGATCCTGGTGGGGACCATTATTATGTTGGTTGCCTTGGTCAGACACGTGTTTCGCTACCTGAGTAGCTCATCACCACCGGCACCACCGGCACAGAATGGCGAGAGGATACTAGCGAAAGAAAACCACCGTCTAGGTGGTAGACTCCACTTGCATGGGAGAACACTCTCGGCTGACACACCCAATTAGCTCTCAATGAAGGAAGACGTATATTCAGAAGAAGTGGAGAAGAAGAAAAAAAGGGGTTCTGTCATACATTTTAGCAGTAAATTTTGAACGGTAGCCGGAAAGTATTCGTTTTTGAAATGCTGAATAATTATTTTTAGGAAGTTTGAGAGTACTTTGCAAAGAAAAGTAACTCTGCAAGTACGAATGCTCTGCCCTTGACCTATGGATCCATAAAGGATGCATGAGAGTGTTAGATCTAGAAGAAGAAAAAAATGGCCCCAAAGGTGTTCAGGCTTCGAGGCAGCTCAGCATAGGCAAGGAGATATAAGCCTCAACGGCAATTACTACTGCTTGGATCCTATCAATGGACGCAATTTTCTACGAAGAACTAATTATTAATTTTAGGTCGAAGTGTAGAAGAAAAAACAACAACAAAAAGTAGTTCATTGTTGAGGCGTTATATTTAGATCTGGAAGACCTTAAACAAAGTAAATCTGACGGGGGGGGGGAATAAACAAAATATGGAAAGACAGAAAGTGAAGAAACATTGACCAGCTAAAAAGGGGTTGAACTGCACAAATTTAAGTGTCGCAAGCTGACTTAAACCGAGCGTTTGTGGTCTGGGTGGCACGGCCGAATCGGTCAATGGTTCTTAGGGTAAAGTGAAACTTGAGAAAAATACCCCCAGTATTCTCTCTCTCTCTCTCTCTCTCTCTCTCTCTCTCTCTCTCTGAGTGACACACACACTGACACACTGCGCGCGTGCGTGCACACAGTACACACACACACACTACACAGACACACACACACACACACACACACACACACACACACACACACACACACACACACACACACACACACACACACACACACTGACACACGTACACATACACACACACACACACTGACACACGTATACATACACACACACGCACGCACGCACGCCACACACGCCCCCCCCACCCCCCCCCACCCCACCCCCTGACCCCCTCTCTCTCCAAAGAGGTCAACACAGAAATGAACATAATTAAGTAAGTAAATTGGTGTTTTACGCCCAGTCAAACAAAAACATGATTAAAAAAACAAACAAAAACAAAAAACAAGAACAACGTGCACAGCAAAGTGAATTATTTATAGCGACTCGATTTAAGAAGCTCTATACGGCTTGGATCTCTTCCACCTAGCTTTCGGATAAGCCAGTTTTAAGAGGTCAACCGTGCAAGGTCGTGACCTCTGACATCTAGCTAATCGGCCACTCCAAGGTCAATCGCCTCGACTGACTGATCGACTTGGTCCTTCTGTTTTTTTCTGTTTTTGTTTGTTGTTGTTGTTCTCTCTCTCTCTCTCTCTCTCTCTCTCTCTCTCTCTCTCTCTCTCTCTCTCTCTCTCTCCCCCCCCCCCCCCTCTCTCTCTCTCTCCCTCTCCTTCTCTCTTCTTAGTCGTTTTATAACTGGATTAATCCCAACGGAGCCCCGCGGTTGCTCAAGGGTACAGTCAGCGAGGTTCTTTATTTATATAAAGCCCCACCGTATAATCACCAGGAGCTGTGTGAGAGTCGAGGTGGCCGTCCTGGGCTGTCCGTCCTAACGAGCCTTCTGGTTTCTGTGGACGTAAAGCTATAATTATTGAACCATGCTTCGGCATTGGTTTCAGCTTGTCCTTAACATGTCACTGAACCCGACATCCGAGGACATTAAGCAACACAACCGAACCGTAATCACCAATAGACCTGTCGATGGGCGAATAATTCTACCTGCCGCTTAATCAGATTTGCCACGAGTCGTCAATACCTAGCGAGCTGGTTTGGCCCAGCGGTAAGGCTGGTAAGCAGAAGGGCCTCGGTTCGATTCCGCGGCTTCGGCGCTCCTTTCTCTTCAGAAAAGGTTCTGGTCTGTGGACACTGTCTTGTGACTTTGTCCCTCACAATTAATGTGTAATGGAGCGGAATGGTAGAAGGACAGTGCCCCAGGCAGCGGAGTCGGTCAAAAATGGAGACCACAGCAGGCGGCGACGGCAAACAGGCTTTATTCTACAGCAGCAGACAATTTCTCAGCACACACAAAATCCTCACTCGCACGCATAGATAGAGAACGGCGCGGGCCGCAAGGAACACACGCTATCGCTACAATAAATCGGCCCTCTGGACCACAAAATGGCTGACAATTGTGTTTCCTTGGCCCGCACAAATACAGTTTCCTCAACAATAACTAAACTAATTAAAACATGAAAAACATGAAATAAAAGCTACAATTACAACCTTTTAAACCGTATAAACAAATGTACACACATGACTTATTTATTTACAACAAGAGTGGGAAGCGTGGCTTGCACCTGTCTCAGTATAAGCAGATTCGTACAACTAAATCACAACTAACGCAATGTACAAAATATAACTGTCAATAAAACTTACATCAGAATAAAGTGCACGCTCCCACGGTTAAAATGGTACATAACAATTACAATACAACGCTCTGTAAGAGAAGCAAGACACACTCAAAGACTAGCACTAAAACAATCGGTGCGAACTTTCGCCTGGGGCGCGTTATCTTAGTCGCAACAGCGCTGATAGTGATACCAAGTAGTCTATGAATATAACTTAGCTTCTACAGTACACAATACTTAATAAGTTAATTTCAACCCAAAATAAACACTAAACATGAAGTCAGCTAAGCAAAATACTATACGACAAAGCATTGAGCGACACAGAATTACTTTAATCGAGTCAAAACAACAATTCACTACTATTCACTACTATTAACAGAGAACGCACCATGCAGACGACGGCTATAAAAACTGAGAATGGACCTAGAGAGGAATCATGGTTCAGGAGCTGTGTGAGAGTCGAGGTGGACGTCCTGGACTGTCCGTCCTAACGAGCCTTCTGGTTTCCGTGGACCGTAAAGATTTATTGCACCGTGCTTCGGCATTGGTCACAACTTGTCCCTAATATGTCAACTGACATCTGAGGACATAAAGCATCACTTCATCATCATTAGAGAGGAATCCCCATCCCTAATAAGCCTTATGGTTTCTGTGGACGTTAAGCACCATGTTTACTTACTTAGAGAGGAATCGGCTACTGATTAAGCTCGATCCTACGTCTAAATAAACGTTGGATAAACATTCTAAGATGCCAAATTATATTACACATGGCTTGGTGCATGAAAAGGACTAGATAACAAGGAGTAGGTAAACAAACAAGCGGTCAAAATATTAAGGGAGAAAACAGATTTGA
>JABMCL010001488.1:92500-102500 GCA_018857735.1 Alviniconcha marisindica | reverse complement strand
GTGTGTGTGTGTGTAGTGAGTGTGTGTGTGTGTGTACGTGTGTGTGTGTGTGTGTGTGTGTGTGTGTGTGTGTGTGGTGTGTGTGTGTGTGTTGTGTGTGTGTGTGTTGTGTGTGTGTGTGTGTGTGTGTGTGTGTGTGTGTGTGTGTGTGTGTGTGTGTGTGTGTGTGTGTGTGTGTGTGTGTGTGTGTGTGTGTGTGTGTGTGCGCGCGCGATCCTGTAAATGTGTGCGAGTTTCATTATGCATTATATGTTTATTATCTCTCACTGTGAATCGTGACAGAACTAATGTATGGGCTGTTTGTAAATTTCCTTGAATTTAGGTTGCAAATGCTCAGAATGAGTGATTTCTGTCCCCAATCTAAAAAAAGAAAAGAAAAAAAAAGGTATGTGAACACGCAGTTAATCTCAGTACACAAGGGAGTTAATTAGCGCTGGAAATACGTAACACAAGTACAACGAGGACCTGAGTCGCCTGCGGTAACTCTCTACGTAATTGACGCAATTAATCTACGTAATTGACGCACTTAATCTACGTAATTGACGACGCAGTTAATCTGCGTAATTGAGGCAGTTAATCTACGTAACTGACGCTTAATCTCCGTAACTGACGCAGTTAATATACGTAATTGACGCTGTTAATCTACGTAACTGATGCAGTTAATCTACGTAATTGACGTAGTTAAACTCCGTAATTGACGCAGCTAATCTCCTGTAACTGAGGCAGTTAATCTGCGTAATTGAGGCAGTTAATCTACGTAACTGACGCTCAATCTCCGTAATTGACGCAGTTAATCTACGTAATTGACGCAGTTAATCTACGTAACTGATGCAGTTAATCTACGATACTGACGTAGTTAATCAATTGGTGGGAAATAGAGACATTATTAGATACTTATTCAGCCGTGTGGACTAAACTGAATTCAAATTTATCATGAATATTCTACAAAGTAGATTGTTTCGGAGCGGTATAGGCCTTTTCGGGTAAGCAGTTTGTATGTGTAGACTTCACATGAACTTAAAAATTGCCACGTGAACTTAAAAATAGCCACGGCTATTTTGCACTTTGCGCTCGAGTTAACAACAACACGTTGGTGCATTCAGTTTAGATAGGCTGTGCGAGTAGACACATGATTTGTGTCACTGAGCAGAAGGCGACTATTCACCTTGCAGCTTTGGAATTCATTTTTGTCTGACGGATTTCGAGGTAAGAGTTGATTTTAATCCTCGCTTCCGAGAGTCGGTTCCTATCGCTTTGTTTTACATTGCTGATGATTTCTTTTCTCTGAGATGGAACTGACTCTACTGGAATTAATTTTTAAGCAGCAAATAATGTAAAAGTAATCTCTCTCTCTCTCTCTCTCTCTCTCTCTCTCTCTCTCTCTCTCTCTCTCTCTCTCTCTCTCTCTCTCTCTCTCTCTCTCTCTCTCTCATAACTATCCATTACTCTGTCTGTCTCTGTCTCTGTCTTTGTCTGTCTGTCTGTCTGCCTGTCTGTATGTCTGTCTGTCTCTCCTTCTCTCTCTGATAGATTGTGTGTGTGTGTGGGGGGGGGGGGGGAGAGAAAGAGAGACAGTGTGTGTGAGAGAGGGAGAGACAGTGTGTGTGAGAGAGGGAGAGGGGGGGTAGGGAGGGGACAGACAGACAGACAGACAGACAGACAGACAGACAGACAGACAGACAGACAGACAGACAGAAGAAGAGAGAGAGAGAGAGAGAGAGAGAGAGAGAGAGAGAGAGAGAGAGAGAGAGAGAGAGAGAGAGAGAGAGAGAGAAGACTTTAAAACAAAACAAAACAAAAAACAGCAGCAACGACAACCTTTTTCCCTCTTATAAATACAATACTGTACCTTTACGCAGGTTACTGTGTGAACCTAAATGCTTAAAGCAAACAAGATATGGCTTTGGGTGAGGTGCTACTGATCAAGTTCTTCCGGGTACACTGTCGTTATCAAGGCCGGGACAGATAGAGAAGGCAAAGAATATGCAGCCTACGCAGTATACAAGTTCACACGAAGTCCGCTTTTCCTGACAGAGCATGCAAGTTTATCCATTCATGTGGTTGTGACTCAGAGACGCGTCTGCCTACCCAGGGTGACCAGGTAGGTAGGTAGGTAGGTAGTGCTGCTTAAAGTCCTCGGATGTCGGTTGACATATTAGGGACAAGCTGCGTGCGTGCGTGTGTGCGTGTGTGTGTGTGTGTGTGTGTGTGTCTGTGTGTGTGTGTGTGTGTGTGTGTGTGTGTGTGTGTGTGTGTGTGTGTGTGTGTGTGTGTGTGTGTGTGTGTGTGTGTGTGTGTGTGTGTGTGTGTGTGTGTGTGTGCGTGCGTGCGAGAGTGTTCAAGAGGTAGTTTATTATTTTTAATTTTGTTCTTTGCTCTAAGTGCTCTAATTTGGAGAAATAGCACATAAAGTAATGCATTACTATTATTGACTACCGCGCAATATACAATGAATAGTTTACATGGATGGTGATGAGAAAAAACCCACCCCCACCCGCGACACCCTAAAAACAACAAACAAACAACAACAACAACAACAACAACAAACAAAACAAAGAGAGAGAGAGAGAGAGAGAGAGAGAGAGAGAGAGAGAGAGAGAGAGAGAGATTCAAAGAATACATGTTTTGTTAGATGACTTAGTTTATGACTGATTTATGTTGTATGTACGTCACTCGATCGCTTCTATCAAAAATCTAAAATGTCATTCAGATGATAACAGGATTCCACTACGGTTCTTTGGTAAGACTGTTAATAAACCATTTTGAATCACATATTATTTACTTGTTTTTTGTTTTGTTTTTAATTAAGTTTTATTATAATTCAGCGGGGTGAAACTGTGTGAGTACTTAGTTCCTTTTTTATGTATTTGTTTTAATAGGTATCTGTCAAAGGCATACAGCCGAATTGATCTTTTTGTGGATTAATCAAGTATGGTTGTGTTGTAGTGTACTGTACTGTATTGCACTCTATTTGCGTAGCTGGTACATCGTTTTGACTTCCCTCTGTGTTGGTACATCGTTTTGACTTCCCTCTGTGTTGGTACATCGTTTTGACTTCCCTTCTCTGTTGGAACATCGTTTTGACTTCCCCCTCTATTGGTACATCGTTTTGACTTCCCTCTCTGTTGGTACATCGTTTTGACTTCCCTCTCTGTTGGTACATCGTTTTGACTTCCCTCTCTGTTGGTACATCGTTTTGACTTCCCTCTCTGTTGGTACATCTTTTTTGACTTCCTTGTCTGTTGGTACATCGTTTTGACTTCCTTGTCTGTTGGTACATCGTTTTGACTTCCCTCTCTGTTGGTACATCGTTTTGACTTCCCTCTCTGTTGGTACTTTGTTTTGACTTCCCTCTCTGTTGGTACATCGTTTTGACTTCCCTCTCTGTTCTTCCGCAGAGCGGTCGAGGTTTTCTACAATCACCATGGCCACGGGACGAGCGCTTCCATCGGCAGTCCTCAGTGACGACAGGAGAGAATCCCTGATCTGCTCCCTGTGTCTGGAGGTCTTCAGGAACCCGCGCCTGCTGCCGAACTGCCACCACACCTTCTGTCTGAAGTGTCTGGAAGATCTGACGTCTCGCCCACCGCCAAGGCGTACCTACCCTTGCCCACAATGTCGCCGCGAGTTTACCGTCCCCTCAGAGGGCGTGGCCGCCTTTCAGACCAACTTCTACCTCCACCCCGAGGACCTCGAAAAGGCGCGGGACGGAGTCCTGTGCCTCGCTCACCCTAAGCAAGACCTGGAGCTGTGCTGCGTCGACTGCCAGCTGCCCGTGTGTCCCAAGTGCGTGCTGGAGGAGCACAGAAGCCACAAGATTCAGAGTTTGGCCGAAGCCGCCAGCGAAGCCAGCGACCAGCTGAGCGGGGACCAGCTCCGCTTGGAAGAGGCGGTCTCCGACCTGATCGAGAAGGTGGAGGCGGTGAAGACGCAGCAGCGGGATCTGCAGGGCAAGAAGGCAGCAGTGGGGACCGGCGTCGTGAACAAGCACCTTTGCTGGTGAAAGCGGCGGACGCGTTTCGCGACGGGGCCCTAGCCAACTTGGATGAGAGCAGCGGGAAGGGTGGAGGCAGGACTCGCGAAGGTGCTGGACCTGCAGCGGAGACGGCTGGGAAAAGGGGGGGGGCAGCTGCAGGAAGACGTGGAAGAAGCTGTGAGGAGCGGGGCTAGCAAGCCCCACTGGTCCTGCTCGCCAAGGAGATGAGGTCAGGACGAGGCAGTTCCGAGTCACTGACCAAGCTGGCTGCCTACGAACGAAAAAGCGACGTGTGCTCCTTGAAGCTGTGGTCTGATTTCCCCCAATTTCACTTCAGGCAGTTCCTCAACACCGTGTCCAAATTCGGCACGGGTGTGGACGAGCTCACCGCGGACAGCAACGTCAGCGTTCGAAAAGGCGACCAGACCGCCGACGCGGAGCCGGCTCCACTGAAAGTGATCGTGGAGAAGCAGTTCGCGTGTGGCAAAGACAGAAAAGACGGCGACACTGAAATCTTCTTTCTGTGTCCCTTGGATGACGGCAACGTCTTGGTGTCGTACGCGCAGGTTGGTTCCAACAGGAACGCCCCGAGTGAGAAGTTCGACGAGACTGGAAAGAGCGTTCTTACTCTCGAGAAGATAGCCGGCAAGGTGTCCTTCGTAAGTATCGGGGACGGGCTGTTCCGGCATCTCCTCCCCGTGAATGGTTTCCCGGGGGTGCTCTGCAAATTCCGGGCAAGCCAGATATACTTCGGACTGGACAGCAGCAGCGTCGACGGAAAAGCCACCATCAAGAAGGTCAAAGTGACCTCGAAATCCCCATTCAAGGCGGAGCTGAAGAGGAATTCAGCATCAAGTTGGGCGGTCTCCGTGTTCGAGCACTCGACGTGAACGACAGCGAGCAGCTGTTCGTTGTTGTGGAAGAAGCAGAGGATTCCGAAGTGCAGCGAAAAGTGAGGCTGTTCCGGCGGCCCGAGGAAGATGCCGTCGCCACGTACGCTTCGCCGATAGCGGCATTCCAGCCGTCAGACGTCTGCTTCTTCAGGATGGGCGGTCAACAGCAGCTGCTGCTGGTTGCCAACGAAATGAACGACTGTGTCCACGTGGTGGACGTGGAGGAAGGGGCCTTGACCTTTCTACGCTACCTTGCCGCAGGTTGTCCCTTCCTGACGCAGCCCACGGCGCTGAACACGGACTCTCAGGGTCGGCTGTGGCTGGCCTGCAGAGGCGGCAACATCTTCACAATGCGGATGGTTGCCGTCAGTTGACTGCGTCATCGTAGTCCCGTGTCTTTAAAGGAGATGAGGTCAGGACGAGGCAGTCCCGAGTCACTGACCAAGCTGGCTGCCTACGAACAAAAAAGCGACGTGTGTTCCTTGAAGCTGTGATCTGATTTTTCCCAAATTTCACTACAGGCAGTTCCTCAACACCGTCTCCAAATAGACGATTTTCGGAAATCCAGGGGACTGCACTCGGTAAGAGCCCTCGAGCATGGACCTGTACATGCCTGCGGGTGTAGCGCAGAGTAGGCACGTTTTTGTTGGGGGTACAGTGAGCACGTGGGCAAGATGACGGATACCCGTAAACAAAGGCAGAAAAGGCATCAGAAATGCCGATCAAACACTCACTGTCGGGGGAACTGCAGATCGGATAGTAGGTTCCCCCAGCTGGTAGTCTAGTATAAATTATAATAGGTCCATGCCTGAAGATCTAAAATGTCGCAGATCGGCTCTTCTCCGCTGCCGCCTCCATTCAGGGGACTTCACTCTCCCGGAGTAAGAAAACACTGTCAAATTATCTTCCCCTGTTATTTCCGGAAATCGTCTATTCAGCGCGGGCGTGGACGAGCTCACCGACATCCTTTCACTGCCCCTTCCTGACGCAGCCCACGGCGCTGAACAGGGACTCTCAGGGTCGGCTGTGGCTGGCCTGCAGAGGCGGGGACATCCTCACAATGCGGATGGTTGCCGTCAGTTGACTGCGTCATCGTAGTCCCGTGTCTTTAAAACCCTTTCACTGCCACGCTTGCCGCGCATAGTTCAGGAGCTGTGTGAGAGTCGAGGTGGCCGTCCTGGGCTGTCCGTCCTAACGAGCCTTCTGGCTTCCGTGGACGTAGAGATTTACTGAACCGTGCTTCGGCATTGGTCACAGCTTGCCCCTAATATGTCGGCCGACATCCGAGGACATTAAGCATCATTTCATCGTCGTCATTATCATCATGCTTGCCGCGCGACCGTCACACGGAAAACGACAACTAACAGTGCCAAACTTGAAATCATTATGGCTTTGTTTTTTTCTTTTCTTTTTTTCTTTTTGGCCCCCTTCTCACGAGCACGTGAAAGGACTTTTTCTTTTTTAAATCAAAATGCGGAGTATCGAGAGTAGAGCTGTTGCAGGACCATCAAATATACACAGATCCAAACACAAAAATGTTCAAACGAACGCTTATTTATTTTGACATTTGTCAGTGTCGAAGGCAGTCAGTACATCCACAAGAGTTTTCGAACTGAAGGTGGATGTGGAACACAAACTCCAAGCACTGGTTTACGACATCCTTCCTTCAACCACTACCGTATTTAGTTACGCCATAATGAGGGTCCAGAAAACTGTCAGCTAACGAGCAGTTTTTTGTTGGTGCTCAAACAGTAGTAAGTTTGTTACAAACATCTCAAATAAAACTAGGCGTGTCATTTATAGCCGCCAACAAAGTTAACACCACCACAAATAAAACCACAATCGTTTGAATCGAGACGGTGTATGCGACTCATGTTTACGTGCGTGCTTGGGCGCTAGGTTGCTTCTACAGTCATATTAGTACCGGAACCTTTCGGAGGGCACTGACCGCGTCGGTGGACAGCTGCGCGGAGATAAAGAGTGCCCCTTCAGTGGCATAACTAAATCCGGCAGAGTTTGGAGGAAGGTTATACTCGGCCAATCCGCGGAGTGTGTGTCGAACATTGACACATGCTAAATCTGGCTGCGGGTAAGTTTCAACGTTGATGATGAAGTGATGCTTTATGTCCTCAGATGTCAGTTGACATATTAGGGACAAGTTGTGACCAATGCCGAAGCACGGTGCAATAAATCTTTACGTCCACGGAAACCAGAAGGCTCGTTAGGACGGACAGTCCAGGACGTCCACCTCGACTCTCACACAGCTCCTGAACCATCGAGTTTCAACTTGCATATATATCTATATATAGGCCTCAGCTGTCGCGGTCCGTTTACACGAAACACACTGCCGGCATTTACGGGGCAAGTAGGCGAGGTACATCTATTCTAAGTTCCATTTCTAGCTACAGTCATGGGGCCGTAATTTGGGAATCCAATTGCCATACGTATTTGTTGGAAAATGAGCTGATTGGTTGCCATGTACTCGGACAGAGGCCAAAGCCTGTGTGGTTATTTCTGTTAGTCCGTTAGGCAACCTCTTCATGGCCACCGGTGTGTGTGTGTGTGTGTGTGTGTGTGTGTGTGTGTGTGTGTGTGTGTGTGTGTGTGTGTGTGTGTGTGTGTGTGTCTGTCTGTCTGTCTGTCTGTCTGTCTGTCTCTGTCTGTCTCTGTCTCTGTCTGTCTGTCCGTCTGTCTGTCTCTGTCTCTCTCTGTCTCTTTCTGTCTCTCTCTGTCTCTCTCTCTCTCTCTCTCTCTCTCTCTCTCTCTCTCTCTCTCTCTCTCTCTCTCTCTCTCTCTCTCTCTCTCTCTCGTGGTCATCATTTTTTTTTAAATTCAAATTTAATGTTTGCATATATGATTGTTTGTGTGTGTGATGTGCTTTGATTTTGGTTAGGTGTGTATAATGCACCATCGCTTAGCTTCCAATCCTGTTAGATGTGATCTTGTTTTATACGTAGATAGTGAGATAGCCATTATTCTGTCGCTTTCCTTTATTCGTTAATTTGTTTTTGTATCTACTCTCTCTCTCTCTCTCTCTCTCTCTCTCTCTCTCTCTCTCTCTCTCTCTCTCTCTCTCTCTCTCTCTCTCTCTCTCTCTCTCTCTCTCTCTCTCTCCTAAAATATTGTTTTGAATTGGTCTTATTTTGCTTTATTATTGCTCTGTTCGTATGATGTGATGTTTTAGACAGAAATTAGTTTTTGTTTTGTTTTTAAGTCGGGTTTTTTTTCTTTCTCTCTAGCGTATTTAATTGAATTCTTGTTTGATGTATTGAGTGTTGCTGTGTTGTGTGATTGTCATCAGGGACAGATCTGCAAAAAAGCCGACACGTGCTTAAATCTTTATCCCTGTGTAATAAAGTATTATTCTCTCTCTCTCTCTCTCTCTCTCTCTCTCTCTCTCTCTCTCTCTCTCTCTCTCTCTCTCTCTCTCTCTCTCTCTCTCTCTCTCTCTCTCTCTCTCTCTCTCTCTCTCTCTCTCTCTCTCTCTCTCTCTAAGCGTGTCTTCCTTCTATCTAAAGTACATTGTTGACACTGATACTTTAAAGCTTTTCTTCAATGCCCACATTAAATCCCACATTGACTACGCATCCGTAGTGTGGGGCGGCTGTAGTGATGCTCTCAAAAAACGATTAAATTCTCTACTAAGAAGATCCGGAAAGCTAATCCTTCCAGATAAAAATCTAACCACTGACCAGAAACTGAATAAATAGGAATATTGAACCTTCACAAACAACTGGACTACAACAAGGGTGTTTTTATGTATAGGGCACTTACCAACAATGCGCCAGTGTACATATCTAGCTTGTACAAAGCTCCCCACTCTAGCTCCAGAAACAACTACCTTCAGTTACCAAAGCCAAGAACAGATTTATTCAAAACAAGCGTGGCCTTTTCTGGTGCCCTGTTTTGGAATAGTCTTCCAGTGCACCTCAGATCATGTCACTCACTCAGCTCCTTCAAGAGAAACCTCCGTGAGCACCTTAACACAACCGTATAAGACAGCTTATGCCCCCCCCCCCCCCCCCCAATCCCCTCATTTTGCTCTGTAGACCAGTGCTTGCTATACAGATGCCGGTATCATCGTTTATCACATCGCTGAAAAGTGATTTACTGTTGCTACCGCGCTCTGTGTGTGTGTGTGTGTGTGTGTGTGTGTGGTGTGTGTGTGTGTGTGTGTGTGTGTGTGTGTGTGTGTGTGTGGTGTGTGTGTGTGTGTGTGTGTGTGTGTGTGTGTGTGCGTGTGTGTGCGTGCGTGGGTGCGTGTGTGTGTGTGTGTGTGTGTGTGTGTGGTGTGTGTGTGTGTGTGTGCTGCGTGTGCGTGTGTGTGCGTGCGTGCGTGTGTGTGTGTGTGTGTGTGTGTGTGTGTGTGTGTGTGTGCGTGTGGTTGTGTGTTTTGTGTGTGTGTGTGAGTGTGTGTGTGTGTGTGTGGTGTGTGTGTGTGTGTGGTGTGTGTGTGTGTGTGTGTGTGTGTGTGTGTATGTGTGTGTGTGTGTGTGTGTGTGTGTGTGTGTGTGTGTGTGTGTGTGTGTGTGTGTGAGTGTGTGTGTGTGTGTGTGTGCGTGCGTATCTGTGTGTAAGCGAAAGCAGCATTGCCTACTGTGATTTATGATCTGATCTACATGCTTTTTTCCCCTCTTCCCCCTCCCCCCATCCCCCACCCCGAACCACCCCGTACCACTGAGCCATGTTATGTTTTCATGATTTACAAATAATTGCGAGATATGTCAACACCATTTTTGCTATGTATACATCTTATTTATTCATTGTCATTTCAAAGTATTTTCAATGATTTTGCTGTTCCTGTATGTTTATTACTGTTAATAGTGGTAGTATTATATTTTATTTGTTTATGTATTGTTTATCCTGTTTAAATATTAATCAAGTTTGTAAAACATTTTTATATTTTTTATATTTTTTATAATAATATTTTAATTTTTCACTTATTCGGTAGTTTAGCAAGGACTAATTGTTAGACGGTTCTAAATGAACCTAAACTACATACCTTGGAAAATAAAGTTTTCGAGTTCGAGTTCGAGTTCGGGTTCTCTCGCTCTCTCAAAGTAACTTCAATGACGTTGCTGTTCCTGTATGTTTATTACTATTAATAGGGTAGTATTCTATTCTATTTGTT
>JABMCL010001488.1:67500-80000 GCA_018857735.1 Alviniconcha marisindica | reverse complement strand
GTCATCTTCTCATTGTCGTCACCGTCTCATTGACGTCATCGTCTCGCAATCGGTGAACCAATCAGTCGAACCAATCAGTGAACTGGACTCGAATCAGTCGATCAGTCAATGCTCTCAGTTCAAGGAAAGGTCGCCCACGCTGAATTTTTTTTTTTTTTTTTTTCCCTTTTTCTTTCTTCTTTTTTCCTTTTTTTTTCCCTTCCCCCCCCCCCCCCCCCCCCCCCCCAAGCCCCGGGCCCCTCCCCACCCCGTTTTTTTCCTTTTTTTCCTTTTTTTCCACCGTTTTCTTTTTTTAGATCCCCAGTCTTTCGGACAACCCCTATGTAATTTGTTTTCCCGCCCCCCACAACTTTTTCCAAACGGCCCAATCCACACGAAAAAAATGTCTTAGCCCCCAGATTTTAACGGAAACCGAAATGTAACAACTTCCCCCCTACTTCACAACGTTTTTCACGTGCCTTTTCCGACAGGGGATTTTTTGGCCTGGTTGACTAAATTTTGGGTTTTACGGCAAGGATTAACAATTTCTCCCCCCATTTCCCTTTTTCAGGGAGCCCAGGGGACCCAAAAAAAAGGGGAAAGGTTCGTTTAAACCCCATTGTTCGGGTGATTATTTGTTCGGGTAATAGGTCAGGAAAGCTGAAAAAAAATTTCAAATTGTTCCTTTAAAAATAATAATACAACATACTTTACTACATACATACATAAAATACTACATATCAAGGAAGTTTTTTCCCAATTAACATTGCATTATAATAGCATACAGAGATTCTGCCTTTACGAGGGGCGTTTCTCCAAACAGCATGTTCTTGCGCAGATCAACCTTTTTACAACATCACAAAATGTGCACAGTTTCAGACTAAGGATGCACGTAGAAATTCACCCCACACACACACCCCACACACACACCCCCCCGCCCCCCCAAACACACACACACACAAACACACACCCCCAAAACCACCACCCCCAAAACCACACACACACACCCCCTCACAAAACCCCCCACACACCCACCCCCCCCCCCCGCACGGCCACCCCCAACCCCCAAGAAGCAGCAGCGGGTAAACCACGCTTAATTATACAACCCACCCACCATGAACGGCCTATCCTAAATAATCTTTTTCATATACCCTTCCCCCCCCCCCCCACCCCCCCCCCCACTTGTTACCCACACATCAGATCCCCCCCCCCCCCCCCCCCCCACCCACCAACATACATACATACCCCTAATAGTGCTATTCCCCGCTGAACGAGCCATCGCGCCCGCCCTTTTTCCATACATGTACAAAAAATATACCTTTACTTTTACGACATTTAAAACAACTTAAAACTGCACTAAAAATCAAAGGTAAATTGTAGAACGCGAACAAAAATAATAAATGTTTTAAAAAATAAAAACATTGCAGTACTCTAGAGTTCTGTCCGTCCCGTACTTCGTTACGACGGGGGGGAAAAACTTCGAAATGTCGGGCAGTAAAAGAATAATATTGATTCAAAGATTTAACGGCTTTTTCTTTGTCTTTTTCTTTTCTGCCGTTCTTTGTTCTTTCGTGACTAAAAGCTAATCGGGGAGAACTAAGCACACCGAGGGAAAAGGAGAAAAAAAAGTTTAAAAAAAAAGGGGTGTTTTTCAAAGCCAGGAAAATGTACTTCCCAAAAAGGAAAAAAAAGATTCAGGGAACTGAATGTGCAAGTGAGATCATTTTAAGTGATTTCCCCGGGCCCCCAAAAAACACACACACACACACACACACACAAAACACACCCACACACACACAACCCCCACACACACACACACAAGCAAAAAGCGCCCTCACAACACCACACACACACACACCCACCACACACACACACACACCCAACACACACCCCAAAAAACACACCCAAAAAAACACCACACACACACACACACACACCCCCACACACACACACACACACACAAAGTAAAACGAAAGCCAAAAAACAAACACCACACACCACACACACACCCCCACACAGAAAGGGCATTTTGCCCCACACGCCCCAACCCCCACCACACACACACAAAACACCAAAACACACCCCCACCCTTTCAAACAAACACACCAACCCCCACCACACACACAAACCACAAAAAACACACAAAAACCCCCACACTAAATGTGTGTGCACACACACACACACACACACAGCACACACACACACACACAAAAACACACACACACACACACACACACACACACACACACTGACTGCAGCAGAAACTGGATATTGATACTATTAGCTGTGGCGGAAACACTGTGAGAAGAGAAAAGCGTGTTTTTTTACTTGCCACTCCGAGCGGATCAATGAGCTCGTTGCGTTGATTGGTTTAACATAATGTGAACTGGCTGCGTTGACTGATTTAACATGATAATCTGAGGGCAAAGCTGGCGGGCCTCTTCATGCTCACTTCAAACGACGAGCCTGTTGACTTGGCCCCAGGGCGGGACAGGGCACGGAGGGGCACAGGACTCGCTGTGTCAGCACTCGTGTGCCCTGCGTTAACACTGCCCTCCTTCCTTCCCTCTCGCTCTCTTCCCCCTCTTCCTCCACCCTCTCTCTCTCTCTGTCTGTCTGTCTCTCTCTCTCTCTCTCTCTCTCTCTCTCTCTCTCTCTCTTCTCTCTCTCTCTCTCTCTCTCTCTCCTCTGTCTGTCTGTCTGTCTGCTGTCTGTCTGCTCTCTCTCTCTCTCTCTCTCTCTCTCTCTCTCTCTCTCTCTCTCTCCTCTCTCTCTCTCTCTCTCTCTCTCTCTCTGTCTGTCCTGTCTGTCTGTCTGTCTGTCTGTCTGTCTGTCTGTCTCTCTCTCTCCCCTCTCTCTCTCTCTCTCTCTCTTTTCTCTCTCTCTCTCTCTCTCTCTCTCTCTCTCTCTCTCTCTCTCCCGCTTCACCTTAATCTATTTAAAACCAAGATACTTACCCCCCCCCCACACACACACACACCACAACCCTACCTCCCCCCCCCCCCTCCCCCCCCCCCCACCCCACCTACCCCCCAACGGCCACACACACACACACACACACACACACACACCACACACACTGACGTAATCTAACCGCACAAAGCTGAGCCCGATTCTCTCATACGAGACACTCCTTAATCTCAGGCTTAGTCCTCGTCAGCAAAGTCGTATAATTACAGCATGCCTGCTTGAGGTTGAGGTCTGCACTGTACGGAGGTGGCGTAATTATAATCATTACTCAATTCGCTCCCTTTCCTGTAAAAACCAAGCGCAGCACTGCCATGCCAGATAGGTTGGCCGGCTACAAGACGATGGACCGCCTGATAACAGAAACCTTATTGTGATCGGCTTTGTGAATGACTGGTTCATAATATCTATTACAAGGCCCACCAGCCGAGAGGGATTAAAGGGGAAAAATTGACCCCCCCCCCCCCCCCCCCCCCCCCCCCAAAAAAAAGAGGGTTTTTTTAAAATAGATTTGTTTTTCTTGTTGTTTTTTTTTTTTTGTTTTGTGTTTTGTTTTTTTTTTTTTTTTGTTTTGTTTTGTTTTTTTTGTGTGTGGTGTGTGTGTGGGGGTGTGTGTGTGTGTGTGGGGGGTGGGGCGTGCGTGCGGGGTTTTTGGCGTGGTGTGTGTGTTGTGTGTGTGTGTTGTGTTGTGTGTGTGTGTTTGTGGGTGTTGTTGTGTTTGTGTGTGTGGGGGGTGGTGGTGTGTGTGTTTGGTGTGTGGTGTGTGTGTGGTTGTGTGTGTGTGTGTTGGTGTGTGTGTGTTTGTGGTGTGTGTGTGGTTTTGGTGGGGTGGTTGTGTGTGGGTGTGTGTGGGGGTGTTTAGTGTTGTGTGTGTGTTGTGGTGTGTGTGTTTTGTGTGTGGTGGTGTTGTGCGTGTTGTGGTGTGTCGCGTGTGTGTGGTGTGTGTGTGCTATTAGGGAGGGGGAAAAGGATGTATTCTGGCTTATTGGGGACGGGGGGGGGGGGGGGGGGGGTGTTTTTCATAGGCTTATTAGGGCAAGAGGGGGGGGAATGATTTAGGCTTATTAGGGACGGGAAGAAGGGGGGGTAGGGGGGGGGGGGTATTCATAGGCTTAAAGGGGAGAAAGGGGGGACAAGGCTTATAAGGGACGGGGAAAAGGGGGGGGGGGGGGGAAGGGGGGGGGGTTTTCATGGGCTTATTAGGGGGGGGGAAAAAGGGGGGAAAGGGGGGGGGAAGGGGGGGGGACATAGGCTTATAGGGACGGAGAAGGGGGGAGGGGGAAGGGGGGGGGGGTGTATTCATAGGCTTATTAGGGACGGGAGAAGGGGGGAGGGGGGAAGGGGGGGTGTATTCATAGGCTTATTAGGGACGGGAGAAGGAGGAGAAAAGGGGGTGTATTCATAGGCTTATAAGGGGACTGGGAGAAGAGAGGGAAGGGGGGGGGGGGATATTCAGTTCTTTTGTAGAGTTTATTGACATGACCACGACATGACCCAGTGTCACGGCCTAGGCCTTGGTAAGAATAGATTTGTTTGTTCTTGTTGTTTTTTGTTTGATTTGCTGTTGTTTTGGGTTTTTGTTTTTGTTTTTTTTTTTGTTTTTGGTTGCTGGTTTTTGTGTGTGTTTTTGTGCGTGCGTGCGTGCGTGCGTGCGTGCGTGCGTGCTTTGCGTGGTGTGTGTGTTTTGTGTGTGTGTGTGTTGTGTGGTTTTGTGTGTGGGGTGTGTGTGTGTGTGGGGTATTAGGGGTGTGTGTGTGTGTATTAGTGTGTGTGTGTGTGTGTGTGTGGGGGTGTGGTGTGTGTGTGTGTGTGTGTGTGTGTGTGTGTGTATTAGTGCGTTTTGGGGTGTGTGTGCGTTTTGTGTTGTGGCGTTTTGCGTGTGTGTGTGGCGTGTGTGTGTGTGTGGGGCGTGTGGTGTGTGTGCGTGTGTGTGTGTGTTGTATTTTGGGGGGGTGGGGGTGTTTTGGCTTATTAGGGACGGGGAAAGGGGGGACATAGGCTTATTAGGGACGGGGGGGGGGGGGGGGGGGGGGGGGTGTATTCATAGGCTTATTAGGGCGGGGAAAGGGGGGGAAGGGGGGGGGGGGGAAGGAGGTGTATTCATAGGCTTATTAGGGACGGGAAAGAAGGGGGGGGAAGGGGGGGGGGGTTATTCATAGGCTTTTTAAGGGACGGGAGAAGGGGGGAAGGGGGGGGGGTGTATTATAGGCTTATTAGGGACGGGGAGAAGGGGGGGAAAGGGGGGGTTTCATAGGTTTAAGGGAAGGGGAGGGGGGGGGGAAGGGGGTGTATTCATAGGCTTATTAGGGAAGGGGAGAAGGGGGGGAAAGGGGGGGAAGGGGGGGTGTATTCATAGGCTTATTAGGGACGGGGAGAAGGGGGGGAGGGGGAAGGGGGTGTATTCATAGGCTTATTAGGGACGGGGAGAAGGAGGAGAAAAAGGGGGTGTATTCATAGGCTTATAAGGGGACTGGGAGAAGAAAAGGGAAGGGTGGGGGGGGGGGGGGGGGGAATATTCAGTTCTTTTGTAGAGTTTATTGACATGACCACGACATGACCCAGTGCCACGGCCTAGGCCTTGGTAAGAATAGATTTGTTTGTTCTTGTTGTTTTTTGTTTGATTTGCTGTTGTTTTGGGTTTTTTGTTTTGTTTCGTTTTGTTTTGTTTTGGGTTGCTGGTGTGTGTGTGTGTGTGTGTGTGCGTGTGCGTGCGTGCGTGCGTGCGTGTGTGGTGTGTGTGTGTGTGTGTGTGTGTGTGTGTGTGTGTGTGTGTGTGTATTAGTGTGTGTGCGTGTGTGTGGGGTGTGTGTGTGTGTGTTTTGTGTGTGTGTGTGTGTGTTTATTGTGTGTGTGTTTGTGTGTGTGTGTGTGCGTGTGTGTGTGGGGCGTGGGGCGTGTGCGTGTGTGTGTGCGTGTGTGTGTGTGTGTGTGTGTGGTGTGGTTTGTGTGCGTGTGTGTGTGTGTGTGTGTGTACTTATTGGGACTGAAAAGGGAGTTCATAGGCTTATTAGGGACGGGGGGGGGAAGGGGGGGTTATTCATAGGCCTTATTAGGGACGGGAAGAAGGGGGGGGGGGGGAGGGGGGTGTTCATAGGCTTATTAGGGACGGGAAGAAGGGGGGGGGGAAAAGGGGGGGGGGGTTTTCATAGGCTTAAAAGGGGACGAGGAAGGGGGGGGGAAGGGGGGTGTATAAGGGTTTTGCGGGAAGGGGGGGAAAGGGGGGAAGGGGGTGTACCATGGGCTTATTAGGGACGGGGAGAAGGGGGGGAAAGGGGGGAAGGGGGTGTTTTCTAGGCTTATTAGGGACGGGGAGAAGGGGGGGAGGGGGGAAGGGGGGGGGGGTTCATACTTATTAGGGACGGGGAGAAGGAGGAGAAAAAGGGGGTGTATTCATAGGCTTATAAGGGGACTGGGAGAAGAGAGGGAAGGGGGGGGGGGGAAATTCAGTTCTTTTGTAGAGTTTATTGACATGACCCAGTGCCACGGCCTAGGCCTTTTCACAGTATAGACACGACACAACCTGACCCCGTGCCAAGGACTTGCTGTGTCTCCACGCCGCTTCTACGGAGAACGTCCACGGTCTTGAAGAACGTAGCAAGGTCCCACACCGACTGTTCCACATTGTCCGGAGCAACGTGCATATATATCACTATCAGTATTTCCAAGGTCAGGTTCACGCTACACTGGATTTCTCCCAATAGCCCGTTCAGAGTAATATCCGCCCGCCGAGCCTGGGTAATTATTAACCCCTTCACTGTCTCGATGTCGCTTGAAAACGACCAGTAAACATGGTGCTTAACGTCCACAGAAACCGACGGCTTATTAGGGACGGGGAGAAGGGGGAAGGGGGTATGAAGGTGGGGGGAGAGGGAGGGAGATGACATACCTACCGCTACACTGTCACCACCGGAATGACTTCTGCATTAAAGTGGCCAGCGATGAGAGCCATTTTTAATGTTTCAGTGGGAAGTAACGGACAAAGTCACAAGACAGCGTCCACAAACCACAACCTTTTTGAAGAGAAAGGGAAAGCCGAAGCCGCGGTATCGAACCGAGGTCCTTCCGCTTACCAGCCTAACGCCTTACCGCTAGGCCAAACCGGCTCACAAATGAAAACGACCAATAAAAGTACCAAATTTGAAACCTTTAGGCCTATTTTGTCTTCTTTTTCGCGCTGGCATGTGAAAGGATTTCCATCGAAACGCATAGCATTGAAAGCAGCTGTGTTACAGGACCGGAAAATACACTGTTTGATTGTGTGTGTGCGTGTGTCGATTAGCCCGGAAATTTTACATGCTGGGGCAGTGAAGGGGTTAAGCTTGTAGTTTACAACACTTCTGAAGCCGGTTTGGCCCAGCGGTATGGCGTTAGGCTGGTAAGCGGAAGGACCTCGGTTCGAATCTGATCCGCTTCGGCTCCGCTTTCTCTTCAAAAGTTGTGGTCTGTGGACACTGTCTTGTGACTTTGTCCCTCACAATTAATGAAACATTAAAATGGCTCTCATCGCTGCCCACCTTAATGCAGAAGTCATTCTGGTGGTGACTGTGTAGCGATAGGTATATCCCCCCCCCCCACCCCCACCCCCACCCCCAGACCTCCATACCCCCTCCCCCTCCCTGCCCCCTTCTTCCCGTCCCTAATAAGTCTCGTGGTTTCTGTGGACGTTAAGCACCATGTTTACTTACTTACTTACTTACTTACTTACTTACTTACTTACTTACTTACTTACTTACTTCTGAAAAGCTTTCTCAACGCGAGTGGGCCGGTTCCACAGGCTCTGGTTGTTTTGTGTGTTCATTGAGCTGACAGACTCGATCTCGCTAACTGCGTGGGTCTGCGATCAGTCTCTGCTGGACTAGCTAACATTGTATAGGTGGGCTGGCGTTGGCTGTTGAAGACACACGCAGCGCTCCATTCAGTCGGACTTTGCGGCCTTAATTGGGTGAACCTCAGAGTGTTATCGATGCGAAGAACTGACGCGGGGGTGTATCACAAGGGGTACTGAGGTGAGCTGTACTATATAGGGTCTGAAAGGGCGCGGGTGTGTACCATTATAGGTGTATTCTGTGTTGTGGTGTTTTGCGGGGCTTGTCTGCCTGTGTGTGGGGAGAGAGAGAGAGAGAGAGAGAGAGAGAGAGAGAGAGAGGTTTATATTTGTATGAATATATATCACTTGTGTGTGTTTTAGGCTGTGGTCTGTGTGTGGCAGAGCAAAGCAGTGGGGCTGGATGGGGTGTGTGGGGGGGGGGGGGGGGAGAGAGAGAGAGGGGGGACCTATGGTAGGTGAGACAAAGAGGTAAGAGTGTGTGTAGGCACGGGTAAGGGACGGTGGGCGAGTGCGAGTGTGTTTGTGTTTGTGCGTGCGTGAGTGTGTGTGTGTGTGTGTGTGTGTGTGTGTGTGCGTGCGTGCGTGCGTGCGTGCGTGCGTGCGTGCGTGCGTGCGTGCGTGAGTGTGTGTGTGTGTGTGTGTGTGTGTCGTGTGTGTGTGGTGGTGTGTGTGTGTGTGCGTGAGTGTGTGTGTGTGTTTTGGTGTGTGTGTGTGGGGTGTGTGTGTGTGTGTGTGTGTGGTGTGTGTGTGTGTAAACCCCAAGCACTGGTTTACGACATCCTTCCTTAAATCCGGAAACGTGCTCGGAGCGTGTGTGTGTGTGGTGGTGGTGTGTGTTGTGGTGTGTGTGTGTGTGTGGTGTGTGTGTTGTGTGTGTGTGTGTGTTTGTGTGTGTGGTGTGGTGTGCGTCCTTCTGGCGTGGTGGAGAGAGAGAAGAGAAAGAAGTGAGACAGAGACAGAGAAAGTGGAGGGAAAAGATGGGTGGTGGGTCATAGCTCTCCCCTCCCCCTCTCTCTTTTCCTCTCTCTCTCTCTCTCTCCCTTCTCTCTCTCTCTCCCCTCCTCTCCCTCTCCCCCTCTCTCCCCCTTCTCTCTCTCTCTCCTCTCTCTCTCTCTCTCTCTCTTCTTCTCTCTCTCTCTCTCCCTCTCTCTCCTCCCCCACCATGATCAGTTCTGTCAGTGTCCAGTCCTCAGATAACACGCAAAGCCTGCCGGCAAGTTTGTGACTTGCTCGAGAAAGGAACGTACAGGCTATATATACATGCTATGCAGGGCTGTACCGGCACTGGCCACCGCTCGTTCACACGCCCTGTAACTGTCAGCAGACAGCGATTATTCTGGTCCTGATAGAGCGGAACTAGGAATATAAGGGGTACAAATTTAATATGAAAGGAGGTGCGAGGGAGGGTTGTGTCGGGTGGGGGCAGGGGGCGGGGGGTGGGGGGTTCGGGGGTGGACGAGGAACCGTCGATTTTATTGATGACCTTATTTCAAGGATGTACATGCTACTTGATATGAGCTATCTCCAACTTGCGAGTTTGCACAGCGTGTAGGCAAACAGCGATTATTCTCATCGTGATAGAGAGGAACTGGGTCGGAATATGAGGGGTACAAATTTTTAATTTAGGGGGGGGGGAGGGGGGGGGGAAAAGGGGGTTGGGGGGGGGAAATGGGGTGGGGGGGGGGGGCGTCGATTTGTTTTTACCTTAATTCAGGTCTGCATAGTAAAAAACACCCCTTTGACCCAAGTTCTTTAACTCAAGGGCTAATAAAGTAAAAGGGCTTTGTGATATCTTGCGGGGCCCCAAACCCCCGTGTTTTTACCCCCCGACGCCCACCAAAACAAAAAAAAAAAAAAAAAATATATATATATAATATTATATATATATATATATATATATATTTATTTTAAATTGCAAAGATTTTGGGGGTGATTTTTGGGCTTATTTATTGTCACGAGTTTCGGGGTGCCCTTGACTAAAGGGTTTTTAATTTTTATAATTTCCATTGCTTGGGGGGGGAAAAAAACCCGGGTTGGGTGTTTCCTGTGGGGTGTGTGGGGGTGGGGTGTGTGTGTGTGTGTGTTTTGTGTGTCTTTTGTTTTGTCTGTCCTGCCCTGTCTGTGTGGGCTGGATTTGAAGGAGTCTGGGGAGGGTAAACAAGTCAGGGCCCCTTTGGAAAAAACGGTTTTTCTTTCCCTGTACAAAAATTCTTTTAGTATTCTGAAATGAAGGGACATATACCACTGGGTGGCTTTATTTTGGGGGGAAAGTACCTTTTGGTGGGCTTTACATACCTTGTATTTACTCGCATCCAGGTGAGGAAATTTCCGTAGGCGAATGAGGTCTTTGTTGTTTTTGTTTTTTTGACGTCTTTTGAAAAGTTCTCCCCTTTTGTGTGAATTATCAGAGTTTTTTTTTTTTTTTTCTTTTTTTTTTTTTCTTTTTTTTTCCTTGTTTTTGGGGCCAAAAATTTTTTCACTAAAAATCAACAAAACATTAACCCCTAAATACCCAAAGTAAACATGGTGCTTCGTCCACAGAAACCCTAAGGCTTTTTTTAGGGACGGGGGAAGGGGGGGAAGGGGGGATGGAGGTGGGGGAAAAGGGAGATATTCCCCATCCCGCACACTTTCCCCCCCCGGTAAAACCCCATTAAAACGGGCAGCGATAAAGGGGTTTTTTGTTTTTAATTGGAGGGGCAAAATCCCAAAACCGGGCCCAAAAAACAACCTTTTTTAAGAAAGGAGAAGGAACGGTATCGAACCGAGGTCCTTCCGCTTACCAGCCTCACGCCTTACCGCTAGGCCAAACCGGCTCACGTATATGCCCAGACATTATTTGACACTAAATACCCTGAAGCGAAAAGTCGTCCCGTTTTTGCAAACAGTGGCCTCCTCGAACAAACAACAGGGAGAAAAATTCAAATTCAAATTCAGAAAACTTTAATTATCCCACAAGGGGCAGTTTTGATGCGGCCATGGCGGAGCGACTGTAAAATAATGAAGACGTTAAGTTAAAAGAACAATACAACAACAAACACAACACCACCAACAAAAGGGCCTTACCTTAACCATAGCTATAAATATAGAACAAACTGTGACGCCATCATAGTTCAGGAGCTGTGTGAGAGTCGAGGTGGCCGTCCCGGGCTGTCCGTCCTGACGAGCCTTCTGGTTTCCGTGGACGTAAAGTATATTGAACCATGCTTCGGCATTGGTCTCAGGCTTGTCCCTAATATGTCAACCGACATCTGAGGACATTAAGCAACACTACCTACCTACCTACTGTGACGCCATCATAAAATAGTAACGAACTTATGATCACACACTTGTTTTGATACTTGAAAAACTCAACCACTGACCTCTTCTTTGAAACTGAGAAGGAAGTCCCTTTTCAGAGGGCCATGTCAGCAAGAGGTTAAAATTACACAAATAACAATGCATTATAACCAAGTGACAACGACGCATAACAAATACACGCTGAAGCAGTTCCCATTCTGGTGTACGTACGATTAATAATGGGCAATGTGCATTGAGAGTCGGTCGTCTACCATTATAATGTCAATGCCCGTGAGAGCAGTCTCCCATTATAGATAATGTCAATGTCCGTGAGAGCAGTCCCCCATTATAGATAATGTCAATGTCCGTGAGAGCAGTCCCCCATTATAGATAATGTCAATGTCCGTGAGAGTAGTCTCCCATTATAGATAATGTCAATGTCCGTGAGAGTAGTCCCCCATTATAGATAATGTCAATGTCCGTGAGAGTAGTCCCCCATTATAGATAATGTCAATGTCCGTGAGAGCAGTCCCCCATTATAGATAATGTCAATGTCCGTGAGAGCAGTCCCCCATTATAGATAATGTCAATGTCCGTGAGAGCAGTCTCCCCATTATAGATAATGTCAATGTCCGTGAGAGTAGTCTCCCATTATAGATAATGTCAATGTCCGTGAGAGTAGTCTCCCATTATAGATAATGTCAATGTCTGTGAGAGTAGTCTCCCATTATAAATAATGTCAATGTCCGTGAGAGTAGTCTCCCATTATAGATAATGTCATGTCCGTAAGAGTAGTCTCCCATTATAGATAATGTCAATGTCCGTGAGAGTAGTCTCTCCATTATAGATAATGTCAATGTCCGTGAGAGTACTCTCCCATTATAATATCAGTCAATGTCCGTGAGAACAGACTAACAAAACCAGTTATGTGTCCTGAATACGGGACGGTGGGTATAAACGGAGTTAATGAACTTAGAAAAAACTGGCCACCCTGTAACTGTTATATGGTTTCCTGGCATGCGTGTTTACGGTGCATTTAGCTCACTTGGTTTTCTGGCGTGCCTAACATCATATTTATTCAGTAACAAAAAATCAGTCGTATGGACTCCGTGCATACCGCCCCACACAGAGCTTATTATATCCAGCTCACTTTTCTTCTGCACAGTCGGAAGCAACTCCTTTTGTGTGTGCTTTTAATAAACTTCGTGCTTTTTGGACCGGTGGGGGGGGGAGGGGGTGCTGGTGCTGGTCGTGGGGGGGGGGGGGGGGGGGGGGGGGGGGGGTTGCGACGTCTGTGGGCTTAGTTGCTTATTGTTTACAGAGAAATGAACGCCTGTGAGAACGTTGCTGTGTTCTGAGGTTTCCCTGCGGCTTTGTCGTGCTTGTTGTCAGGTTGGTCACAGCTAGCGAATGGTTTGGGGCGGTTATTGTGTTTGTTCAGCGAGGC
>JABMCL010001488.1:45000-60000 GCA_018857735.1 Alviniconcha marisindica | reverse complement strand
TCGTGCTTGCGCGAGTGCACGCGCGCGCGCGCGCCCTCTGCCACTACCCTCCAAGTACACACCATCCGGTCACTGCGTCATAATTATTGCCACGCGTTCTGACGTCACCGCAGGTGGGCAGAATCGGTGACGCCAAAAGCGACGTGCAAGGAAACGTGCTGCACCAGTACGCCAAGAGCTGCGTCACGATCGGCGTGGACACAGCCATCCTGCAGTGCATCCTCAGATTCGGCGCTGAGCCCGACATCAAAGTTAACGTAAGTAGAATGACGTCACCAAGGACGTCACCGCGAGGGTGAACACACGAACCCTGTAATTTCTCTGATGAGAGAGAGAGAGAGAGAGAGAGAGAGAGAGAGAGAGAGAGAGAGAGAGATTACTTGAACCTTGAACCCATACTTTATACCCCCAGGAGAAGGGAGACAATCCACACCGTTGAAGGATTATGCGTGAACGAGGAATCGGGATGGGAAGGGGGCGGGGGAGGGGGCTGGGGTATAGCCAGTTGTTGAAGTGTAACAAGGGATCCCCTTCCCCCCCCAGTTAACTTCAGTGCACAGACTATACTTGATAATAATAATAATAGATATTTGGAGCGCCTAACCCAGACAGGCTCTAATCGCTTAGACGTTGTTTAAATGCACATATTTTCAAAATTCAACGCACACACACACGCACGCACGCACGCACGCACGCACACACACACGCACGCACGCACGCACGCACACACAGTTGTATATCACGGCAATGGGACTGAAGAAAAGGCTGTTAAGAAAAGAAAGGTTTTCAAGGAAGATTTGAAAGAACTGACAGAGGTAGAATGACTATACTTGTTTTGTATGGCAGGATAATTACGCCCTCGGTGTCTGTTTTGTGGCAATTGAGTGTTCACAGTGACTATGCCGGCTTTGACATGCAAGTACACCATCAACGTCAACTTTGTGACAGTTAATTGTTCACAATGACTATGTTGATTTGCCATGGCAGGATAATTACGCCCTCAACATCTACTGTGTTCATTGTGGCTATGCTCGCTTTGCCATGGCAGGGCAAGTACGCCATCAACGTCTACTTCGACAAGCTGTTCACAACACAATGACTATGTTTCCGTTCACATCACAATGACTATGTTTCCGTTCACAATACAATGACTATGTTTCCATTCGCATCACAATGACTATGTTTCCGTTTCCACGACAGGGCAAGTACGCCATCAAAGTCTACTTTGTTCACACTGACTATGCTTGCTTTGCCATGGCAGGGCAAATACGCCATCAACGTCTGCTTTGTTCACCATCAACGTCTACTTTATCCACAATGACCATGCTTGCTTTGCCACTGCAGGGCAAGTACGCCATCAACGTCTACTTCGACAAGCTCTTCACATTACAGTGACCATGCTTACTTTGCCACTGCTGAGCAAATACGCCATCAACGTCTACTTCGACAAGCTGTTCACATTACACTATGTTTCCGTTCACATTACAATGGCCATGCTTGCTTTGCCACTGCAGGGCAAATACGCCATCAACGTCTGCTTCGACAAGCTGTTCACATTACACTGACTATGTTTCCGTTCACATTACAATAACTGTTTCCGTTCACATTACAATGACTATGCTTGCTTTGCCACTTCAGGGCAAGTACGCCATCAACGTCTGCTTCGACAAGCTGTTCACATCACACTGACTATGTTTCCGTTCACATCACAATGACTATGACTGCTTTGCCACTGCAGGTCAAGTACGCCATCGACGTCTACTTCGAAAAGCTGTTCACATCACAATGACTATGCTTGCTTTGCCATGGCAGGTCAAGTACGCCACCGACGTCTACTGCGTAACAAGCTGTTCACATTACAATGGCTATGCTTGCTTTGCCACGATAGGGCAAGTACTCCATCAACGTCTACTTCGACAAGCTGTTCACATTACAATGACTATGTTTCCGTTGCCACGACAGGGCAAGTACGCCATCAACGTCTACCTTGTTCACACTGATTATGCTTGCTTTGCAACGTCCATTTCGACAAGCTGTTCACATGACAATGACTATGTTTCCGTTCACATCGCAATGACTATGTTTCCGTTCACATTACAAGACTTTGCTTTGCCACTGCAGGGCAAGTACGCCATCAACGTCTACTTCGACAAGCTGTTCACATTACACCGACAAGCTGTTCACATTGCAATAACTATGTTTCCGTTCACATCACAATGACTATGTTTCCGTTCACATTATAATGACTGTTTCCGTTCACATTACAATGTCTATGTTTCCTTTCACATTACAATGACTATGTTTTCATTCACATCACAATGACTATGTTTCCGTTCACATTACAATGACTATGTTTCCGTTCACATTACAATGACCTTGCTTGCTTTGCCACTGCAGGGCAAGTATGCCACCAACGTCTACTTCGACAAGCTGCTCACATTACACTGACTATGTTTCCGTTCACATTACAATAACTGTTTCCGTTCACATTACAATGACTATGCTTGTTTTGCCACTGCAGGGCAAGTACGCCATCAACGTCTACTTCGACAAGCTGTTCACATCACACTGACTATGTTTCCGTTCACATTACAATAACTGTTTCCGTTCACATTACAATGACTATGCTTGTTTTGCCACTGAAGGGCAAGTACGCCATCAACGTCTACTTCGACAAGCTGTTCACATTACACTGACTATGTTTCCGTTCACATGACAATGACCCTGCTTGCTTTGCCACTGCAGGGCAAGTACGCCATCGACGTCTGCTGTGTAACAAGCTGTTCACATTACAATGGCTATGCTTGCTTTGCCACGATAGGCCAAGTACGCCATCAACGTTTACTTCGACAAGCTGTTCACATCACACTGACTATGTTTCCGTTCACATCACAGTGACTATGCTTGCTTTGCCACTGCAGGGCAAGTACGCCATCAACGTCTGCTTCGACAAGCTGTTCACATCACACTGACTATGTTTCCGTTCACATCACAATGACTATGCTTGCTTTGCCACTGCAGGGCAAGAGTAACGCCCAAATTTAAACCCCCTTTTTTCCTTACTTCGACCAAAGCTGTTCCAAAAGCTGCTGGGGCTGAGCCTGTGTGAGGTGGTGGACACGCGACACAAGTACCAGGATGACGTCAGCAAGATGATGGCGCTGCTCTGCCGCCACATGTCCTCCGCGCACATCAAGGAGGCCGCCTTCATCTTCAAGCGTTCCCACGGCCGCTCCACCTCGGAGCAGGTGAGACTGAAGGCTATTACTGCGGACCTAATAAGTCAGTAAACACTCTCTCTCTGTCTCTCTGTCTCTCTGTCTCTGTCTCTGTCTCTCTATTCCTTGGATAAAGTATTTTTCCCCCTTTTTTTCCCCTTCTCTCTCTCTCTCTCTCTCTCTCTCTTCCCAAACGGGGAGTTTTTTTTTCCCAAACAAGTCCCCATAATCCCCCAAAAGCTTTTCACTCACTCTTTTTCCCTTCCTTTTAAAAACCCCTGTTCCCCCTTTTAATTAAATGAAACTTCTTTCCCCTAAAAGTACCCTAAACTCTCTTCCCTTTCCTCCCTCTTTTTCCTTCCTCCTCTTCTTCTTTAAAAACCCTAAACTTTTAAAGCCAAACCCCTGAAGTTTCCTTCCCTCACAGTATTTCTTTCCCTCTCCCTCCTCTTTTCCCTTTCCTCCCTCTTTTTTTAAACCCAATTTGCTTGCTTTTGCCCTTTTTCCCCCCCCTCCTTTTTCCCCCTCCCTCCTTTTTCCCCTTTTAACAAGGGAAAGCTTTTTACTTGGGAGGGCAAGACGATAATTTTACAAAAGGTTCCCTTTTTCCCCCTTTGTTTTTTGCCCGCCTTTCCTCTTCCGTTTTTCCCTTTTCCTTTTCCCCCTTCCTCCCCCTCCCCCTTCTCTTCCTTCCCCCCCTTTTCCCCCTCCCCCGTTTTAAGAAACTAAAAAGCTTTTTTCCACACTCTTTTCTCTTCTCTTCTCTTCTCTTCTTCTCTTCCTTTCCCCTTTTTGTTTTTTTTTTTTTCTTCTCCTCTCTTCTCTCTCTCTCTCCCCCTCTCTTTTTCTCTCCCTCCCCTCTCTCTCTCTCTCCTTTTTTCCTTTCCCTTTTTAAAGAAAAACTGAAAACCTTCCTCTTCTCCTTTTCTCTCTCTCTCTCTCTCTCTCTCTCTCTCTCTCTCTCTCTCTCTCTCTCTCTCTCTCTCTCTCTCCCCCTCTCTTTTAAAAAACCCTTCATCTTTTAAACCCAAAACTGAAAACCCTCTTCTCCTTTTCTCTCTCTCTCTCTCTCTCTCTCTCTCTCTCTCTCTCTCTCTCTCTCTTTAAAAAAATTTTTAAAGCCAAACTGAAAACTTCCTTTTCCCACGTATTTCTCTCTCTCTCTCTCTCTCTCTCTTCTCTCTTCTCCTCTCTCCTCTTTTTTCCCCTTCATTTTTTTCCCTCCTCTTTTCTTTTCTCCTCTCTCTCTCTCTCTCTCTCTTCTCTCTCCCCCCTCTCTCTCTCTCTTTTTTAAAACCTGTCATCTTTTAATCAAACTAAAAATTTTGTTTCCTTTTTTTTCTCCTCTCTCTCTCTCTCTCTCTCTCTCTCTCTCTCTCTCTCTCTCTCTCTCTCTCTCTCTTTAAAACCCCCTTTTAAACCAAAACGAAAAGTTTCTTTACATTTTTCTCTCTCTCTCTCTCTCTCTCTCTCTCTCTCTCTCTCTCTCTCTCTCTCTTTTTTTTTTTTAAAAACCCTTCATTTTTTAAAAGCCAAACTGAAAACCCCTTTTTTCCCCCCCCTTTTTCCTCTCTTTTCTCTCTCTCTCTCTCTCTCTCTCTCTCTCTCTCTCTCTTTTTTTTTAAAATTGTCATCTTTTAAAGCCAAACTTTTCCTTTTCTCCTTTTTTCTCCCCCCTCTCTCTCTCTCTCTCTCTCTCTCTCTCTCTCTCTCTCTCTCTCTCTCTCTCTCTTTTCCCCCCCAAACCCCCTTTTTTTTTAAAAGAAAACAAAAAATCCTTTTTTTAAGTATTTCTTCCCCCCCCCCTTTTTTTCTCTCTTCTTTTCTCTCTTTTCCCTCTCCCCCCTTTCCCTCTCTCTCTCTCTTTCTCCCCCCTTTCCCCTTCCCTCTCTCCCTCCCCAAAAAAATTTTCTGCTAAGTCATTGTGTGTGGGGGTGTGTGTGTGTGTGTGTGTGTGTGTGTTTTGTGTGTGTTTTTTTTTTTGGGGGGTGTTTTTTTTTTTTTTTCTTTCTTCTTTTTTTGAAATACTTTATTAAATTTTTTGGTAGGACTATTTTCTACATTGTATAGAATATCATTTTTACGTTAATCGATAGTAGGTGATTATACCAATAAATGTAATTTTATTTTTAAACCCCACAAAAAGTAAGGCTTATTAGGGACGGGGAGAAAGGGGGAGGGGGGAGAGGGGGGGGGGTTAAAACCCCATCGCCCTGTCACCACCAGAATGACTCCTGCATTAAATGCACGATGGGGCCTTTTTTAATGTTTCTTTAACGTGAGGGACAAAGCCAAGAAAAGTGCCCCCAGGCCCAAAACTTTTGAAGAGAAAATGAGAGCCGAAGGGGATTCGAAACGAGGTCCCTCTGCTTACCAGCCTAACGCCTTACCGCTAGGCCAAACCGGCTCACTGGACCTAATATAGGTCCGTGGCTATTATCGTGACGCATGCGGTTGACGCTGGGCGTGCTGCGACTGTGAGAAAAGCTCGAAAGTGAAAGATATTACGTGTGTGTGTGTGTGTGTCTGTGCGTGCGTGCGTGCGTGCGTGCGTGCGTGCGTGCGTGCGCCGTGTGTGTGTGTGTGCGTGCGCGTGCGTGAGTGTGGGCGTGTGCGTGCGTGCGTGCGTGTGTGTTTGCGTGCGTGCGTGGTGCGTGCGTGTGTGTGTGTGCGCGTGCGTGCGGGGCGTGCGTGTGGTGTGTGTGTGCGCGTGCGTGTGTGTAGGTGGCGTGTGCGTGCGGATGCGCGCGCTGCTGTGTTGTGTGTGTGTGTGTGTGTGTGTGTGTGTGTGTGTGTGTGTGTGTGTGTGTACTTATTTAGATCTGTAGTTGAGACATGCAACATGGCGCCTGCTCAGCTTCAGCTTGAGCGTCGTACGGTCAGTTGCGGCCACGTTTTCCTTTGAATGGAATTCAGATTCTTTCCTTTGAAATAAGTACTTCACTTTCCACTATATATATATATATATATATATATATATATATATATATATATATATATCTACACATCCATGTATTCCAGCTTGTGGTGTACTAATGAAACTCTACTTTCCGTGCTACGTGTGTTGCAGGTGAAATACTACATCAACAGCGTGCTGGCTGACTTCGAGGCGCGTTCCAAACAGGTGCGCCCCCTGTGCCGCCAGGTGGCGTGGAAAGTGTGGCTGCTTTGCCGGAAGCGACCGGAAGCTGTTCGGAGTCTTCCGGTCAAAGTGGAACTGAAGACTTTGATACTGCCTCTAGTGTAGAACTGTCTATACATAGTCTGTGCCTGCACGTTGTGAATTGTCACGTGTTTCCGTAGAAGGGAGAAGGAAAGGGGGAGGGGGTTGTTGGGGAGTGGCGGGGGGGGGGGGGGGGGGGGGGGGGGAAAGAGAAAAACAACACCCGGTAAAAATTATGGAATGGGGGAAGGGACATTTTTGGGTTTGTTGTTGTTGTTGTTGTTGTTGTTGTTGCTGTTGTTGCTTTTTATGTGCTGCTTGTTTCTTCTTCTATTTCTTTTTCTTCCTCAGTCTGTCTCAGTGCCTCTCTCTCTCCCTCTCTCTCTCTCTCTCTCTCTCTCTCTCTCTCTCTCTCTTATGCTGCCTTTCTCTCGTCCTGCTCTCTGCGTGCGTGGCTTGTGGTGTGTGTCAGTGTGTGTGTGTGCATGCGTGGTGTCGGTGCGTGCGCGCGTGGTTGTGGTGTGTGTGTGTTGTGTGAGTGAGATGTGTGCGTTTGAGGAGGAGAAGTGCGTGCGTGCGTGCGTGCGTGCGTGCGTGCGTGTGTGCGTGCGTGAGATGATAGTAAAACATAACAAGTATGATCTCTTACAATAATTGCGAACATCACTTTCAGCTAAATGATTATTATATTATTTTGTATGCCAGTTAAATTAACCAAAGTGGAATAATTATAACTATTATAATCATTTTTTGATTTGTATACTTGACGCGTGCGTATGTTTCGATGTTGGTGAATCATGAAACTAATAAAACGCGCCCAGACAGTTTCACCTTCTGTAGCTGCTGTTGTATCAACTGAAAATGATGGGAGTGTATCCGACGTGACACCAAATCATGTATTATTTTTGTGTGTAGAAAGAAACCGCTGTACACTTATTATCGTGACATTATAACGTTCTTTTTATTATGCGTCTGAAATCACCTTTGTGTTTATATGCATTCTTGTAGTGTGTGGTTTCAGTTACTTGTAACATATTGCTTGATTAAAAATTAAATTTAAGAAAGAAGAAAATAAATGGCGTTAACCAACGTTCGATTCTCTGTCTGTCTGTCTGTCTGTCTGTCTGTCTGTCTGTCTGTCTGTCTCTCTCTCTCTCTCTCTCTCTCTCTCTCTCTCTCTCTCTCTCTCTCTCTCTCTCTCTCTCTCTCTCTCTCTCACGCTCAGTCTCTCCGTGTCTGTGTCTGTCTCTCTGTGTCTGTCTCTCTCTCGAGTCTTCTCCACTACCCTCTCAAAATAAAATTCATTCATTCATTCATTCATTCTCTCTCTTTCTCTCTCTCTCTCTCTCTCTCTCTCTCTCTCTCTCTCTCTCTCTCTCTCTCACTCTCTCTCACACACACACACACACACACACACACACACCCACACACACACTCACACACCACAACACACACACACACACCACACACACACGCCACACACACACACACACACACACACACACACACACACACACACACACACACACACACCACGAGTCATTGTTACTGACACAGTACACTTTTTATGCCACTGACACAGCCCCGGGCGTTGGACACGCACGCACGCACATGACACCCGCTGACCCGGAGACAAACAGACCCAGTATTGTGTACGGGCTTTCTTCTTCTGCTTTTTCTTCTCCTTTTTTTTTCTTTTTTTTAAATTCCAACAAGTCTTGACAATGCACTGGCCACTCGACGGCAGTCAACGACACGGTGTTGTGTAAGGCTGGTAAGTAAATGAGTAACTTGGTGTTTTACGCCCAGTCAGTCGAGTCAACCAGTACATTCAGTAGGGCGAGTGGCCGGCCGGCGGACTGAACAGTGACTCGAAACTTAGCAGTGTTGCTGAGTGCTGCTTCACGTCCGGGCGAGTGTCCGGCCGGACTGAACAGTGACTCGAAACTTAGCAGTGTTGCTGAGTGCTGCTTCACGTCCACAGAAACCGTAGGCTTATTAGGGACGGGAGCCCAGGACGGCGGCGGCCACCGTCAGTGACTTTCACGACGCAGTGTTGTTGTTGTTGTTGTTGTTGTTGTTGTTGTTGTTGAAGCGTTGCTTTACGTCCACAGAAACCGTAGGTTTATTAGGGACGGGAGCCCAGGACGTCCACCTCGACTGACTTTCACTCAGCTCCTGAGCTCTTCAGTGTTGTTGTTGGTGATCATCACGCTGTTCTCAGTCCGCTCTCGGGCAGACTCAGCAGCCGCTCTGCGCTCGCATGTGATTCTGCATGAGTGACTAGATTCTGTTTCAATTTGCCGGAATATCTCACGATACAGAAATGGTGCACTTACAGCGGCGCTGACACGACACGGCTAGTGCCACTGACATAAAACTGCTGCAGAGTCTCGGGCGGCGGGGCGTAGTGTGGACACCATACACGGGCCGCCATGCACTACTCAGTGAAGTCACCACGTGCAAAGCGACGCACGTGAGGTGTGTGAGTCTTTACTGAACTGACTGTACTCAGTGACTTGAACCTGCCACATAGTTCACTGAGGAGCTGTGTGAGAGTCGAGGTGGCCGTCCTGAGCTGGCCGTCCTAACGAGCCTTCTCAGTGGTTTCAGTCCCGCGTGGACGTAAAGCTATATTGAACCATGCTTCGGCATTGGTCACAGCCTTGTCCCTAATATGTCAACTGACATCTGAGGACGTGACATTAAGCAACACTACCTACCTACCCGTACCAACCTGCTACCTCACTGCACTCATCACTGAGTTTCGGCGGCAGCCGGAATGGACCGGGATCTTTCACTGACTGACGTGAGCCGTACTGCCGCAGCGGCACACTCAGTCCGAGCATCGCGGCTTTCCGGCACCTCCAGTGCTTGGACTAGTTTGCTGCCGCAGCCATGTAACTTCTTTCCGACAGTGGCGGTGAACGGCGGTACCGAAATACAAGACTGAGTCGGCACAGAAAGTTCTGGCCGATTTGCCGGGACTATCTGGAAAGTTTATACATTGCTGGGACCATTTTTGCGGCAATGGAGCTGGGAGAGCGCAATGCAAATAAAACTTGTACTTAAAAGGAATGGTCTGTACCTTATGGTTTCTGTGGACGTTAAGCACCATGTTTACTTACAGTTTGTCATTTTACTCAGTTTGAAACTTTAAAAAAAACTAACTCATTTTTGCCGCTCTGACTGCCTATATGTGGGAGGCAGCCCCTTCAGTCATTGCCGTACGGTACTCTGCCCGGCCACTGCAGATGAGAATGCAGTGACACATGATAATCTGCTGTGACAACAAGAGCAGTGTCTCATTTCAGCTTGTTCAGTTCCAGTCAGCCACAGTTGACCCCGGAGTTGACCCCGGCGAAGACAATTCTCCCGCCTCCTGCAGGGACTGATTCGAACTCACGTCCTTTCAACTTCAGTGATCACGCAGTCGCCGAGTCCCCGGGGGGGGGGCGCTCTAACCACTCCGCCGCCGGTATCACTGAGTTGCCGGGACGCGGCATTCAGACAGATTTAAGACGACTGCCGCTGAGCATTCATAAAAAAATAAGGGGGATAAAAGGTCTACGGCGTCTTGACAAAGCTTTATGACGAGTTGCTATTACTATGCGGACCGAAAAGGGGCAGTAACCGCAGTGACAGTCCTTGAGCTACCACTGAGCTGTCGTGAGAGCCGCTGTCTAAAAATAATCACTGCTCTATTGTAAGAGTTACCGTTGTTCACTGTCAGAGTGACCTACCCTGTGTAAACAGTATGGCGTCCAGAGTTGGCGACAACGATCAATAAAACGGCATTCCTGTTCCTGAAATCAAAGCAGTCAGTCTCAGGTATGTAGTGTGCTTTTCATCGATCTACGTCAAGAATGGTTAGAATTCGTAGCTCGGTCCTGTGAACAGGTGTTGATTTTTTACACTTCTTCTGATCGCGTGGTTCTGAAATATTGCTCTTTACACGTTAGTTACCGCAATTCCTAAATTTGCATGCTAGCTGGAAACGAGGTCATTCACATGCCATCAAAGGAGTTCCTAGATTTGAAAATATTTAGACGCCAGTTGGAAATGATGGAACATGTAAAGGAACATTAGAGGCCGTAAGTATGTACTTCGGCCGAAAAAGTCATTTTTTTATTAGATTTGTGAACCGAACAAAAGGAGAACAAAGAACATTTTGTTCCTTGACTGCCAACACAAACACGCTTTGTGAAGGGATTGGATTATGTACGGAGCTGAGCAGTGAAGTATTGTGTAAATGGCTTACTGCAATTAATCTTCCTCTGGCCACTTTTAATGAAGCGATGAAGGCAAAGTGAGGAAAGGGCTAAGTTAATAATATTAGTCAGTCTCAGAGGATTTTTTTCTTTTCTTTCTGTCTTAGTTTTTTTCTTTCTGTCCTTTTTTTAATTTTTATTTTATTATTAATATTTTGTAGTCTAAAAAAAAAGAAAAAAAGAGGAAGCCAGTTTTTATGAACAGATGTTGATGTGAACAAGAAGACAAAGGTTTTGTTAAGAAGATTGCTTTTGGGTTCAAGAAGAAGAAGAATTTAAGAAAAGAAAATATAAATTGGTAAGAAGAGTACAGCTTTCCTTCCTTCCTTTCCTTGGATGCCCACAATCATGTTGATGATTATTCTGGCACTTTAGGTGGTGTTCGCAAAGTCCACATTTCAGCTCTGGTCACAAGTCCATAAAATTTAATTGTTGCACTGTCTCAAGTTCATTCTCTCTCTCTCTCTAAAAAAATATACAAAAAAAATCTAAAGAACTAGTTGACTGGTCAGTGGGAGGCACGTGACACAAAAGTGTCAACAGTCGTCGCCTCTACTGCATCAATGGAGAGTGAGTTCCAGTCCCTGATGGTGTTCCCCAGCTGTGTTATTGTTTAGCCGAGGGTCTTTTGCTGGACAATTTCAGACAGCAGGAAATATATAACATATTTAAGGATTTATAAACACTTTTGCTTGTATTCACTAAAAGTAACAAAGTGTTTAGCTATGCATCATTTTGATATGATCTAAAGTAGTTGTATTCATATTTTAATGCCCTTTGCATTTGGCAGATGTATGGGACACATCTACAGAATTTGACAGTGGCAGTGGCAGTGTGTGTAGATCTATACATGAAATAAATCAAACAAGCAAAAGCATGACCCATGCAAGCATAATCCAAACACATAAAGGTTCAAAAGAACGTTATTTATTAGGACAAAACACAACATGTGGATTTTCAGGGTAATCTCCTTTATGAAGCTACAAAACAACACTTAAACAACAGTTAAACGATGAAAAAATGAAAAAAAAATAGATGAAGAGTTAAGCCATCCATCTGTTTTTGTCTTGTCCAGTGCTTGGAAGAATGTTGGCATGACAATCGCATGTATTGTAATAGGTGTGATGTTATAAATATATATGATGTAAAACTCAACTAGCGCAGAAGAGTGACAGGGAGAAAGGTGAGGTGAGCCATGCAAACATAGCTGAAAATGAAGGGAGCCTACCATTATCACTTGATTTATAAATAATGCGAACAACATATATTTTGTGTCACGTGCCTCCCACTGACCAGTCAACTAGTTCTTTAGATTTTTTTTGTATATTTTTTTTAGAGAGAGAGACAGAGAATGAACTTGAGACAGTGCAACAATTTAATTTTATGGACTTGTGACCAGAGCTGAAATGTGGACTTTGTGAACACCACCTAAAGTGCCAGAATAATCATCAACATGATTGTGGGCATCCAAGGAAAGGAAGGAAGGAAAGCTGTACTCTTCTTACCAATTTATATTTTCTTTTTGGCTGTTTTAATGGATTGTTAATAATAATAATGGAAATGTTTAAAGCACCTACCTGCAGCTGAAAGCGCTGAACTTGACGCAAATGATGCCTTTGTGTTTTGTGAAAGCTCAGTCAGAGTCAGAGGTAAAGTTATAAATTTGTATTACCAGTCATGCCTAGGCCATACTATGTGCAAATGGGATTCCCAAGGCTCGGCAACTCAGGTGACCATTTTACGACGGGCGGCAGGATAGGAGAGGAGCACGCTCTTTGTGGTGGCTAGTTTTACTGCCAGCACAGCGGAGACTGGAACCAGGAGCAGAAGGTGGTGCTGCCTTCCTTTTGTGCCACTGAAGAGTGTGAGAACTTGGAACTAAGCTGGAAGGATCTGGCTGGCTAAAAGTTGGAGTGGAGCAGGACTTTAAGTAAATTAATCATGACAGGCTGATTTTTTTGATTGATTTTTATTTAAATTTGTTTGTTAATTTTGCTGGGGGGGGAGGGGGGGGGGGTCTTTGTAGTTTGTTTGCTCAATTATAGTTCAGTTTTTCAAGAGGCTGCTTTTGCTTTGTTGTACTTCATTTTAGCAACAAGAGCATACAGGTACGGTAGCTTTGGCCTTTGTGGTCTTGCAGTGTGCTCTAGTCTTATGCTGCATTTTTTTGTTTTTTTGTTTTGCAGATCATGGCAAAAACATAACAAAGAAGAACACGCTCTCTGAGGTGATTCTTTCTTGCTATTAATGGACCATGGACTGAAACAAGCTTGCTGAACAAACCGGATTTCAGTACTGCAGGGTTGCCTGTGGATAATCTTCAACTTCAAGAAGTGAAAACAAAAAAGAAGAAAAGAAGAGGAAAAGCGAAAATAAAAGACACAGAAAACGGAAGAAGAACATTTGGGCAGTGTGGTGTTCGAAGGTTTGATGTTACTTCACAGGACCTTGTTTGGAGTGGGGCCAAAGTTCAACCGAGGGAACGACGTCGTTGTAACTTCTAAGACGCAACCATGCTCAAGCAAAGCCTGGTGCAAGAACGCATCGGGGACCTGACTATGAATCAGTTGCCTCCCCTCAACACTCTGCCGCAGTGGTCTCGCGTCAACAACCTTGACAAAGCTCGCTACCCCAAGCCTTTTGTGAAGGTGAGGCTCTGATACAGATTAGTACACAGAGGCAATGCTGTGATATGTAGCTGTAAAAGTAACATGAACAGTGATTATTTTCATGGAACTTTCTAATTCCTGAAAAGGTCTTTGTGCTTTACAGAAAAGAATGTTAGGTGTGTGTGTGTGTGCGCATGTGTGTGTGTGTGTGTGTGTGTGCGAGAGATGGGGAGGGGGGCAGGGTTGCAGTGTATGCATGTATGATGTATGATACAGATCAGTGTCATACACATTTGAATTTATTGTGGGTTGTTGTTGTTTTGTGTGTGTGTCGGGGGGGGGGGGGGGGGTCCTTCTGTATGGTGCTTTGTGTGGGTTGTTTTGGTGGGACTGTGCTCTATGTGTATACAGACTATTATTCAGGTTAATATGTATCAAGTGAGTGCTCAGGTGTTGATGAGCGCATGATAAATGTACATTATTATTATTATGCAGAGAAGGAAATCAAGTGTCAAATAAGATTACTGGTGCATGAGTGTAAACTCACAGAGATGAAGCACCAATATATGTGCACCTGTGTGTGCGTGCGCATGCACACACACACACGCACACACACACACACACACATGCATGCAGGCACACATGTGTGCACGCACACTTACACACACATCACACACACACACACATACACACACACACACACACACACACCACACGTGCACACACACACACATACACACACACACACACACACACACACACACACACACACACACACACACACACACACACTCACACACACACACACACAACCTCATACTCGCATAGACCAAACCAAAAAAACACTTGGATTAGCCCAACTGCATAATTCGGTCCATCTAACCATAATCAGTTTAACCCTGCTTATCCATGTATTGTAACCATACGCAATTTTAGCCTGATTGGACAACAACAACAGCAACAACAACAACAAAGGTCCCACACTCTGTACACCCTGTCCGTCATTCACAGGACAAACTACAGCCGCTGGAAGCCCGGCGGGACATGGATGAAGATGACAAGGAACTGGATCTGGCGGGTATGAACCCCGGTCAGCGCATACAGTACCTGGAGCGGAGCCTGATGTTTCTGCGGCAACAGCACACCGACGTTCTGCGCGCCCTACACGAGGAAGTGGAGGGACTGAAGAAAGAGAACAAAGGTCAGTAAGGTGAAAGCCTGCAAATGTGGCGTGGTCACATGTATAGTAATTAACTATATATATATATACATAATAATATGGGCAGTAGTAATAGCAATGATAATGAGTTGGTGGGAGGGGGGGGGGGAGTTGGTTGTTTGTTTTGTTGTTGTTTGGAGGTTGTTGTTGGTTTTTTTTTTTGTGTGTGTGTGTTGTTTGGAGGTTGTTGTTTGGTTGTTTTTTTGTGTGTGTGTTTTGTTTTGTTCGTTTGTTTGTTGTTGTTTTTGGTAGGGGTGATGACTTTTTCTTTTATTAGCTATAACAAGTGGATAATAATGAATATTTATTTGTAACCTCTCTCTCATCATGGGGACACACACGCACATACACACACATGCACACATGCAAGCAATTGTGTGTGTGTTTTGTTTTGTTCGTTTGTTTGTTTGTTTGTTTGTTTTGGGTAGGGGGGATGACTTTTTCTTTTATTAGCTATAACAAGTGGATAATAATGAGTATTTATTTGTAGCCTCTCTCTCATCTTGGACATACACACACA
>JABMCL010001488.1:0-32500 GCA_018857735.1 Alviniconcha marisindica | reverse complement strand
CAGGAGAGTCTGCAGTGACAATGTAATCGACTCCGGGGGAAAAATCCTTTCTCACACTGGGGTGTCGAACCTGTGGTGGTACCGCCCGCGCCTGCCTTTTCAGTCTGGTCTACCAGCTGAGCTATCCTGTCCTTTTTTTTTCCTGCCCCTTTTGAAAAATTAGTGTGCAGAGATCTTCTAGCTCTCTCTCCTCCAGCGATCATGCAAAGGGATAGTACCTCTTCCAGCTCTTTCTCTCCACTGACTGTGCAAAGGGATAGCACCTCTTCCAGTTCTTTCTCTCCACTGACTGTGCAAAGGGATAGCACCTCTTCCAGTTCTCTCTCCTCCACTGACTGTGCAAAGGGGTAGCACCTCTTCTAGCTCTCTCTCTCCTCCAATGATCATGCAAAGGGATAGTACCTCTTCCAGCTCTCTCTCTCCTCCACTGACTGTGCAAAGGGGTAGCACCTCTTCTAGCTCTCTCTCTCCTCCAATGATCATGCAAAGGGATAGCACCTCTTCCAGCTCTCTCTCTCCTCCACTGACTGTGCAAAGGGACAGCACCTCTTCCAGTTCTCTCTCCTCCACTAACTGTGCAAAGGGATGGTACCTCTTCCAGCTCCTTCTCTCCACTGACTGTGCAAAGGGATGGTACCTCTTCCAGCTCCTTCTCTCCACTGACTGTGCAAAGGGATAGCACCTCTTCCTGTTCTCTCTCCTCCACTGACTGTGCAAAGGGATAGCACCTCTTCCTGTTCTCTCTCCTCCACTGACTGTGCAAAGGGAGAGCACCTCTTCCAGTTCTCTCTCCTCAAATGACTGTGCAAAGGGATAGCACCTCTTCCAATTCTCTCTCCTCCACTGACCATGCAAAGGGATAGCACCTCTTCCAGTTCTCTCTCCTCCACTGACTGTGCAAAGGGATAGTACCTCTTCCAGCTCCTCTCCACTGACTGTGCAAAGGGATAGCACCTCTTCCTGTTCTCTCTCCTCCACTGACTGTGCAAAGGGAGAGCACCTCTTCCAGTTCTCTCTCCTCAAATGACTGTGCAGAGGGATAGCACCTCTTCCAGTTCTCTCTCCTCCACTGACCATGCAAAGGGATAGCACCTCTTCCAGCTCTCGCTCCTCCACTGACCATGCAAAGGGATAGCACCTCTTCCAGCTCTCACTCCTCCGCTCAATCAGTTTGTAACAGGGGCATTGTGACATGACCTTGTGGTCTAACCCTGGTCAGCAGCATGCGGAACAGAACTGAACTGAACTGAACGTAAACCAGCAGCGCAGTCTCCTAGTCTACCACCCCTGGTCGAGGTAGGGTCAGGGACTTTTTCAGTTCCTTCTGGTCAACACTTGTGCAGACTCCCAAATGCCTGTCCCCCCTCAGCGTGCGCGCACCGCACCGCACCGCACTTTCTCGCTAAAACTGTTGCACCTGTTAAAGGGGCTTCTGGGCAAAGACGCCAGTTGGCTGGAAAATGCGCAACTATTTGGACTGCCAGGCGTTGTTGTGCAGCTGTGCTATCAGCGTTTGTGTAACAGAAATTGGCAGGCGTTGTGCAGCTGTGTGTAACAGAAATTGGCAGGTGTTGTGCGGCTGTGTGTAACAGAAATGGGCAGGCGTTGTGCGGCTGTGTGTAACAGAAATTGGCAGGCGTTGTGCAGCTGTGTGTAACAGAAATTGGCAGGTGTTGTGTGGCTGTGTGTAACAGAAATTGGCAGGCGTTGTGCAGCTGTGTGTAACAGAAATTGGCAGGCGTTGTGCGGCTGTGTGTAACAGAAATTGGCAGGCGTTGTGTGGCTGTGTGTAACAGAAATTGGCAGGCGTTGTGCGGCTGTGTGTAACAGAAATTGGCAGGCGTTGTGCAGCTGTGTGTAACAGAAATTGGCAGGCGTTGTGCAGCTGTGTGTAACAGAAATGGGCAGGCGTTGTGCAGGCTGTGTGTAACAGAAATGGCAGGCGTTGTGCAGCTGTGTGTAACAGAAATGGGCAGGCGTTGTGCAGCTGTGTGTAACAGAAATGGGCAGGCGTTGTGCAGCTGTGTGTAACAGAAATGGGCAGGCGTTGTGCAGGCTGTGTGACAGAAATGGGCAGGCGTTGTGCAGGTGTGTAACAGAAATGGGCAGGCGTTGTGCAGCTGTGTGTAACAGAAATGGGCAGGCGTTGTGCAGCTGTGTAACAGAAATGGGCAGGCGTTGTGCAGCTGTGTGTAACAGAAATGGGCAGGCGTTGTGCAGCTGTGTGTAACAGAAATGGGCAGGCGTTGTGCAGCTGTGTGTAACAGAAATGGGCAGGCGTTGTGCAGCTGTGTGTAACAGAAATGGGCAGGCGTTGTGCAGCTGTGTTAACAGAAATGGGCAGGCGTTGTGCAGGTGTGTGTAACAGAAATGGGCAGGCGTGCAGCTGTGTGTAACAGAAATGGGCAGGCAGTGTGCAGGTGTGTGTAACAGAAATAGGCAGGCGTTGTACAGCTGTGTGTAACAGAAATGGGCTGGCGTTGTGCAGCTGTGCTATCAGCTGTGTAGCAGAAATGGGCAGGCGTTGTGCGGCTGTGTGTAACAGAAATGGGCAGGCGTTGTGCAGCTGTTGTAACAGAAATGGGCAGCGTTGCAGTTGTGCTATCAGCGTCTGTGTAGCAGAAATGGGCAGGCGTTGTGCAGCTGTGTTAACAGAAATGGGCAGGCGTTGTGCAGCTGTGTGTAACAGAAATGGGCAGGCGTTGTGCAGCTGTGTGTAACAGAAATGGGCAGGCGTTGTGCAGCTGTGTGTAACAGAAATGGGCAGGCGTTTGGGTGCTATCAGCGTCGTGTGTAGCAGAAATGGGCAGGCGTTGTGCAGCTGTGTGTAACAGAAATGGGCAGGCGTTGTGCAGCTGTGAAAAATCAGCTTTCTGTGTACAGAAATGGGCAGGCGTTGTGCAGCTGTGTTAACAGAAATGGGCAGGCGTGGGGTGTGTGAACAGAAATGGGCAGGCGTTGTGCAGCTGTGTATAACAGAAATGGGCAGGCGTTGTGCAGCTGTGCTATCAGCGTGTGTAGCAGAAATGGGCAGGCGTTGTGCAGCTGTGTGTAACAGAAATGGGCAGGCGTTATGCAGCTGTGCTATCAGCGTTGTGTAGCAGAAATGGGCAGGCGTTGTGCAGCTGTCTGTAACAGAAATGGGCAGGCGTTATGCAGCTGTGCTATCAGCGTGTGTAGCAGAAATGGGCAGGCGTTGTGCAGCTGTGTATAACAGAAATGGGCAGGCGTTGTGCAGCTGTGCTATCAAGCTGTCCGTAACAGAAATGGGCAGGCGTTGTGCGGCTGTGCTATCAGCATTTGTGCAGGAGAAGTGCTACATTGCTTTGAATAAGAAACACCTTAGGGTGCAACCATGTCGTTTCACATTCCACCAGGGCAGAGCAAGATGTGTTCATGACGGAACAGGAACACGCGTGTCACAGAATCCTGATGGCTGCCCTTGTTCATGACGTCATCAACACAGACTGTCAGACACAAAATGGCATGTTTTTTCTTGTTTGTTTTTGGTTGTTGTTGTTTTTGCCCCTGGCAGGAAATTTGGGTCGCCTTACCTGGGTAATTAAAGCAGAGCAGCCGCAAAGAGCAGCGCTACCCATCCTATCAGTGTGTGCAGTATTTTCGTGTGTCCAAACGATGTGCCAGCATGTGGAATATTTAACAAGCGTACAGATGTTGATGCATGCAATTGCACACGGGGGCTGCATGGCACCGAAGAGAGTCTGCACGGGAAGTTGACTCTGGGAGAAAAATCCCTTGCTACACAGGGGACTTGAACCCGCATCAGTATTGCGCCTGGCCTTTCAGTCGGACGCTCTACAAACTGAAAATGGGGTGCCGCCAAGTTTGTTTTTTTGTTTTGTTTTTTTGTTTTTTTGTTTTGTTTTTTAACGAGCTAGACCATAAATCGACTGACAAACTGCTCTACATCTATCGTTTTTATTCCACTTCCGGCAATGAGGCCAGCGATGCTTCTTCATTCATGCTCCCTTTGCAGATTCTGTGTCCACTTCTCTGCACGAGAAAAAAACTTACAGCCAAAAAAAAGAAAAAAAGAAACACATACCACACAAAAGTAGCAGAATAATCAAAATGACGATTGTGGCTGCCTGTACTCCCAACGGAAAATCAAACTGAATCCATTATTACCTGTCATGTGGGTGTTCTGTTCATCTACCATGGTGGTGTTGTTGTTTTCTCCATTTTTAGCAGCTTGCTCCCGCACAGTGATATGATGCAGTATGCTCATTCCTTAGACTTGCTTAATGAGTTGTCTCCAGACGGTACTGGCAGGGGACCGAGATCTGGGGAGGGTGTGTGTGGGGTGGGGGGGGGGGGGGGGGGGGGGGAGGAGGGAACTATACCTAATACTTCAGTCACGACCAGAATGGAAAGGTGGGGGTGGCGGCGGGTGGGGGCTTACTATTAACCTAAGACGTAGTATTCCATGCAATTAGATAGACTGACATGTACAGGACCATTTGAGTTGTTGTGCTGCACTTTTGGTATAGCGGTTTTCCAATTCTCTGCTACTCTCTCTGTCTCAGGCTTCAGTTGTTTGTTTATTTTTTTCAGACATTTTTCTTTTCCACCAAGAAATCGAGTTCTGTGATGATAAAATGTACTTAACGCTCTCTCGTAGATTCAAACATTTATGTAATTTAAAAATATCTCTTAATACTTAATCTCTTAATATCCCTTCCTGTGCTTCTTTCTCTTCATAGGTCAAGCAGTGCATCACTTTCAACCACCCGCCCTTCAGCATTTTTTCTTCTCTGCTTCCGTCTTGTTTTGTTTGGTTCTTGTATCTTACGCTATGTGTTCGCGTCGCTGTCTTGAACATCAACTGTTCATTTGTGAATCAGTGTTATTTGCCAAGTTTCCTGTGTGGCTGTTCTGAAATTGTACACACACAGAACTCAGTCAACAGATGATCTCTGTGTATGTCAGGAGTTTTGCAGGTCCACAAGGGGTTATCGTTCTAAACCTGCTGTCCTTAGGTTTTTATTCATCGAGCTTCTTTCGTTTGTTTCTTTTCTCGTCACAGTGATTATAATCATACACCAATATGGAGTGTTCAAGTGATCTTTGAAGATTATCGTTTTGGTCAGCTGTTTTATTCGGTCACCGTGGCAACATTAGACCAACGATAAGGAATCTCAGGAATTTACTAGCCAGGACTAAATCCCAACCCTATCTACGTGAGTTGCCAGCCTAGCCAGGACTAATTCTAACCAGTCCTTACCTGTTATTTCAAGTTATCGACCCAACCAGGACTACACCCATGCCTACCAATATAAACCCCAAGTTATCAACCCAACCGGGACTAGTTATCAACTCAACCAGGACTTTAGTTATCAACCCAACCAGGACTGTAGTTATCAACCCAGCCAGGACTAGTTATTAACCCAACCAGGACTTTAGTTGTCAACCCAACCAGGACTTTAATAATCAACCCAACCAGGGCTTTAATAATCTACCCAACCAGGACTAGTTATCAACCCAACCAGGACTTTAGTTATCAACCCAACCAGGACTGTAGTTATCAACCCAGCCAGGACTAGTTATTAACCCAACCAGGACTTTAGTTGTCAACCCAACCAGGACTTTAATAATCAACCCAACCAGGGCTTTAATAATCTACCCAACCAGGACTAGTTATCAACCCAACCAGGACTTTAGTGATGAACCCAACCAGGACTAGTTATCAAGCCAACCAGGACTAGTTATCAACCCAATCAGGACTAGTTGTCAACCCAACCAGGACTTGGTTATCAACCCAGCCAGACTTTAGTTATTAACCCAACCAGGACTTAGCTATCAACCCAGCCAGGACTAGTTATCAACCCAGCCAGGACTTATCAACCCAACCAGGACTAGTTATCAACTCAGCCAGGACTAGTTACCAACCCAACCAGGACTTTAGTTATCAACCTAACCAGGATGTTAGTTATCAACCCAACCAGGACTTAGTTATCACCCCAACCAGGACTAGCTATCAACCTGGCCAGGACTTTAGTTATCAAGCCAACCAGGACTAAAAAGAGGCTGTACCTCTGGTGGAGTTTATGTACCTTGTATTTACACGCATGCCAGGTGAGACTTACTGTAGGCAACTCAGGTCTTTCGTTGCTGTACTTGTGTTATGGATTTCAAGCGCTAATTAACTCCCTTGTGTGTTGATCCCGCCAAGACTAGTTGTCAACCCAACCTAGCCAGGACTCGGTATCAACCCAACAAGGACTTTAGTCATCAACCCAGCCAAGAATAACCCCAACCCTACCCATAGGAACTCCCATCTCAATGGAGAGAAACTTTAAAAAGATGAAAATCTTGAGAGTTTCCTACAGTGGCTTTTCAAGATCTGCCTCCTTTTTTTCACACTGAAATTGCAGCCATTTTATGTCAGAATTGCAGAAAACGCTGCCAGCCAGCTACGTTGGTATGCTGTTACCTAAGCAAGCAGCAGCGCACGTTTGTTTCTGCAGTCTATGTCAGAATGAAACAAACTTGACCCTAACCACTGTGTTCTGGGCATTTCTTTCAACATTGAAAAAATCTGAACCAGAACAAGGCCCAGAACCACTCATGCAGAATCAACAAACAAAGGGAGTTAAGTGCTTTGTATTTGCACGCATGCCTGGTGAGGTTACCGTAGACGACTTGGGTCTTTGTTGCGGTACTTGCGTTTCATATTTCGAGCGCTAAATAACTCTCTTGTTTGTTCCGTCAACATCCGTTGACAAGAGTGTGCCGCTGTCCAACATGGGGTGCAAGAAAACCAAAACGATTCTTGAGAAGATAATTCACGTGGTTTTATTGAGCGTGCTGCTAACCTGATGGCCGTTGAACTTGGTCCACATCCACGGGACCAAAGGTACAGCTAGTGACAAGACTGTCAGGAATGCGACAGCCTGGACCAAGCAACAAATCCCAGTGGATTTTGTTCTTTTTTCCTTGTCTTTTTTTTTTTTTTTTTCAATGGCCTTTAGCAGTTGTGAAGATACTGAAGGGACACCAGTGTTAAAAGTGCTGAAATAAATTATGAATGGTCATGATCAAGTCAGTCCCTATCCCCAACCCCCCTCCGAAATCAACCAGCCTCTCGAGGTTACAGTGAGTGCGTGCATGGGCTACACCAGTAAACTAAAGAGATGAAGAAGTCGGTGGTTCATTCTCACTGATAAATTCCTGATCATTATAATAACGAATACAAGTGTGAAATGCAGTTGTGCATGCATGAATACCAAGGTTTGATGTGCTTGCTTGATTGTACACAAATACAAAAGCTTTCTGCTCATGTACACATTATATAAACTGCAATTTTGTACACTTCAAGTCTGAAGTATTTTTGTGATGTACAGAAGGCCCTGTATGATTTAAAAAAAAAAAAAAAAAAAGGAACATTAAAGACATTGGGAATGAATCTTTCCTTGTTGGTTTTGTAGTTCGGCATGCAATCTGTTAGTAGGTTTTGATTAAATGTGATCTGTATGTTTGTTGTCTCAGGTGTACTGTAGTACGTTTTGATTGTGATTTGCATGTTTGTCATCTCAAGTGTTCTGTAGTATCTTTTGAGTATCTGTGATTTGTATGTTTTGTCATCTCGGGTGTACTGTAGTATGTTAAATTGTTTTGATTAATTGATTTTAAGATCTGTCATCTCAGGTGTACTGTAGTATGTTTTGATTGTGATTTATATGCTTGTTGTCTCAGGTGTGCTGTACTGTTTTGATTGCGATTTGGACATTTTTCATTTCCATAGTGCTATAGATGTTTTGATTAATTGTGATTGATGTGTTTGCTGTCTCCGAGGTACTGTGGTGTTTTGATTGTGATTTGTATTTTTGTCATTTCCAGTGTGCTATTGACGTTTTGATTAATTGTGATCTCTGTGTTTGTCATCTCACGTGTACTGTAATATGTTTTGAGTAATTCTGATTTGTATGTTTGTCGTCTCAAGTGTACTGTAACGCATTTTGATTAATTGTGATTTGCATGTTTGTCGTCTCAGGTGTACTGTGAGTGTGAATGTGACACACATACAAGTTTGTTGAGAATGAGGCTGATTAGTTTAACATGTTGCTTGTTACAGTGACCGAAAACGACAGCATTCACCACAATACATTGTGATGAGTTGTAGATCACTGAAGAGAACCCAAAAGTCCAAAGTTTTTCCTTTACTGTCCCACAAGATGGAAGTTTGCCATGGTGTTTATTGGTAGCACTGATATTATCATGGGGACTCCTCACAACTACATTTTGTTGTTCTCCTTGTCTGACTGGTTTACAAACAAAAAACTAAACAAAAGAAAACGTACACCAAAAAACAAAACAAAATGGCATCAACACTCAAAGTTTGTTTTTCTGGAGAATGATTTTATTCTTTTATCCAGTCACATGCAATCCTCCATTTCTAAAAAGCATACCTGACTCACAAACCCAACTGTTGTGGCATTCCCTTCAATTCGCAGGTCAACAATGTCACAACTCAACTTGTTAAGCATTGCCTTCCCCACACACCAAACCTCGCTTTCCGGCACCTTCCTCCAAAGTCTGCCAGAACTGGTTATGCCACTGGTGGGGCACTCTTTTTCTCCATGCAGCTGTTCGCCAGTGCTGTCAGTGCCCTCCGAAAGGTTTGGGTATGAACAAGACTGTGAAAGCAACATAGCGTTGAAGCGTGAAGTGTGTCCACCATGGGCAAACAATTAGTTCCATCTTGATTCAAATGATTTTGGTTTTATTTGTGCTGGAGTACACAACGTGGGCAGTTCCACAAGAAATGTCTATTATAATCTGAGTTGTCTGTTCCAAACATACTGTTATTTGAGCGCCGACAAAAAACTGTCCATTAGCTGTTACGATGTAACCAATTATGGCAGTGGCTGGAGGCAGGATGTCGTAACCAAACAATGTTTGGAGTTTGCTCCTTCCCCACACAGATAACCAAGCTCAGTCACACACAGAAACCCAACTTTCACACTTTTCCTAAAATGCACAGGTAAAGAACAAAACCCCAAACTTTTGGATTGTTTTATTTGTGCTGGTGCGTACACAACGTGGGCAGTTATCCAAGAAACATCTAATATTATCTGAGTTGCCTGTTCCAAATTTACTGTCATTTGAGCACCGACAAAAAACTGTCCATTAGCTGCTACGATGTAACCAATTATGGCAGTGGATGGAGGAAGGTCGTCATAAACAAAACGATGCTTGGAGTTTACTTCTTCCCCACACAGATAACCAATTTCACAGTCACACACAGAAACCCAACTTTCACACTTTTCCTTAAATGCACAGGTAAAGAACAAAACCCCAAACTTTTGGATTGTTTTGTTTGTGCTGGCATACACAACGTGGGCAGTTATACAAGAAACGTCTAATATAATCTGAGTTGCCTGTTACAAAGCACCAACGAAAAACTGTCCATTAGCTGCTATGACGTAACCAATTATGGCAGTGGTTGGAGGCAATGTTTGGAGTTTGCTCCTTCCCCACACAGATAACCAAGCTCACAGTCACACACACAGAAACCCAACTTTCACACTTTTCCTTCGCTGCACAGGTAAAACCAAAATCCAAACTTTTGGATCATTTCCCTCACTGCACTAGCAAAAGGAGCTCAAAGCAACCCGGCTTGTGTGCCATTTTCTTCACTACACAGAATGACCACCTGAAACCACCTCATGGAAACGCAGACTTGTGGGTCGTTGTGTCTTTTTTCAATGCGCAGGTAAGCAAGCTCACAGAAACGCAAACCTGTGGGTCATTTTTTTCCCCAACATGCACAAAAACAAGCTGACAGAAATCAAACTTGTCGGCTGATTTTTTTTTTTTTTTTTTTAGTGTGCAGGTAAAATGAGCTCACAGAAACCAAACTTTTTTTTCTTTTTCTTTTTAATGCACAGGTAAATGAACTCACAGAAACTGAACTTGTGGGTTGTTTTTCTCAATGCACTATAATAATAAACAAGCATTGCTTTTTTTTTCAATGCACAGTAAACAAGCTCACAGATATGCAAACTTGTGGGCTTTTTTTCCCCCGATGCACATGTAAAATGAGCTCACAGAAACTGAATCTGTGCCTTGTTGTTTTTAATGCACAGGTAAACGAACTCAGAGAAACCAAACTTGTGGGTTGTTTTTCTCAATGCACAGGTGAACAAGCTCACAGAGGCTGAACCTGTGGGTCGTTGTTTTTTTCAATGCACAGGTAAACAAGCTCACAGATATGCAAACTTGTGGGTCATTGTTTTTTTCAATGCACAGGTAAACGAGCTCACAGAAACCAAACTTGTGGGATGTTGTATTTCTTTCAAATACATTCCCTCAACCAAACTTGTGGGATGTTGTTTTTAATGCCTTGTGGGTAAAAAGAAATTCAGTGCACAGATAAACGAGCTCAAACAAACCCAAACTCGTGGTTTTTTTTCTTTTCTTTCAATGCGCAGGTAAACAAACTCACCGAAACACACTTGCACACGAGCACACAGAAACCAAAACTTGTGGGTCATTGTCTTTTTCAATGCACAGGTAAACAGGTTCACAGAAACACAAACTCACAGTCGTTCTTTTCAACGCACAGGTAAACGAGCTCACAGAAACGGAACTTGTGCACTGTGTCCTTCACTGTGCGAGCTGGTCAGGGCTGGCTGCTTTCTGGCACAGTCGGGCCAGCAGTCCTGACATCTGCAGCAATGACTGCACCCCTTCCGCTATCCGCATGTGGGTGTGTCCGATTTCCTGCCAGCAAGCAACGAAAAAATGAAATTTTCGCTAATGGCAGGAGGGGCTTGTAATAATAGTTGCGTAGCTGTAAAGCATTTAGTTCTCTTCTCCCCCCCCCCCCCCCCCCCAATGTATAATATTACATTTGTACATTATTTTTTTAGGTTCTGTTGATCATGTAAAGCTCAGTGCACTGTCACATGCGTCGGTCAGACACCATGCTAGACACAACCTCCATTACTATTTCAAAATGTTGATCATGTCAGGCTCAGAGTGCTGTCACACACGTCAGACAGACACGACCGCCATTATCATTATAAAATGTTGATCATATAAAGTACAGAGAGCTGTCACATGTCAGTCACATACCACACTATGGACATGACTGCCATTAATATTACTGTAAAATGTTGATCATGTAAAGTGCAGTGTGCTGTCACATGTGTTGGTCAGACACCACGCTATAGACACGACTGTCATTATTATCATAAAATGTTGATCATGTAAAGTACAGAGTGCTGTCACATGTCAGTCGCATACCACACTATAGACATGACCGCCATTATTACTATAAAATGTTGATCATGTAAAGTGCAGAGTGCTGTCACACGTCAATCACATACCACACTATAGACATGACCGCCATTATTATTATAAAATGTTGATCATGTAAAGTAGAGTGCTGTCATACGTCAGTCACATACCACACTATAGACAGGACCGCCATTATTATCATAAAATGTTGATCGTGTAAAGTGCAGTGTGCTCAAATTTGTCAGTCAGACACCACTTTACAGACACAATCACTACTATTATTATTAATATTATGAAAGAGCCGCCCCTACCTTGATAAATTCCAGCTTGAGGTACTCAGGCATGTTGTGGTTCTTGCACACCCTGAAGACGATGGTGATGATGTCCTCGGCAGAGTAACCCAGGCGCCACAGGTGAGCCATCACCTTGTACGCTTCGTCGATGCTGCCGTTGATGCAGTGCTGCAGCATGTCTTTGATCAGAACCGGGTGGGGCTCGTCACACACCTGCACATTCACCCAGGGAGTTTGTTTATGACACACAGAAGCTGTGAGTTTGCTCATTACAAATCCATCACCTAGTAGTAGTACATTTCGTTGATGCTGCCGTTGACACAGTGCTTCAGCATGTCTTTGATCAGAACCAGGTGGGGCTCGTCACACACCTGCACATTCAGCCAGGGAGTTTGCTCATTACACATCCATCACCTAGTATGTTTCGTCGATGCTGCCGTTGATGCAGTGCTGCAGCATGTCTTTGATCAGAACCGGGTGGGGCTCGTCATACACCTGCACATTCAGCCAGGGAGCTTGCTTATGACACACAGAGGCTGGGAGTTTGCTCATTACACACAAAAGCTATCAGTATCAGCTAGCATGCCTTATCGATGCTGCTGTTGATGTGGTGCTGCAGCATGTCTCTGACCAAAACCAGGTGGGGCTCGTCAAGCACCTGCTCATTCAGGCAGTTTGGCATTAAAAGCACTTGTTTCAAGCAATTTTATTAATGAAAGCATTCTAACAGCACAATCGTTCTGGGTGCATCAAACAAGTAAACTTATAAAGGACTCTCAAAGTGACAAAGCATGTAACTAGGTGGGTTGGCTAACACTTTATTTTCAAATATGAAGGGGTGGGTTGGGGGAAGTGGAGAGAGAGGGGAAGGAAGGAGAGACAGAGAGAGAGAGAGCCATCCCAAAAACTGATACACACACACACAACCATCCCAAAAACGTCACACACCCACACCCACACACACACACACACACACAAAACCACCATCACCAAAAACTAACCTTAAACACGTTCTCACTGTTCACATGTCCAAATCCCTGAAATGTAGACTGCAAGTTGTTGAGTGCCTGAAAGTGAAACAGAGAAAATGTCATTCAAGTTAACACCAGCAACGACCCTGCACTACTAGTGTTGATACAGTAAAAAAAAAAAAAGTTTATCTTTTTCAAAAGGTAGAACAGAACTGCACTTCATTCCCATCAATCATCATTGTGCAGAACTACAAGTACAAGTCACTGTGAGTCAATCTGTAACGTTGATCAGAGCAGCTCAAGCAAATACACCGATACCAATGATCACGCTAGACATTTTTCAAAACGGTGTGACATCCATGACGTAGCGAAAGTGGTTCACGGAAACTGGTCAATCACTGTAGCCGGTCAGAGACACAGCTGTCTACACTACTACCACACACACACAAACACACACACCATGCCACATGCACTCTGGGTGTGTGATTTTTTGTTGTTGATTTTTGAGAACCAATCAAACAAAATAACAGCTGTTATGTCTGACCGATTGTTGATTTTTATTCTGGTATATACTGATCTTAACCGGTAAAATACTGGAAATTAACGGCTAACACAAAAACTAATATACTTGAACCAAAAACACCAATACCTGAACGAAAAACACCAATACTTGTCTGCTATTTCTTTTGCTGAGTTTGAAAGAGCTTGCTAAAAAGCAGATGGTAAGTTCTGTCAAATACACAGAAACAGTAGATAAACCTGGAACTTGAGCAGACCAGCTTTTTGAGCAACCAGATGTTGCCTCATCACAGAGGCTGTTCCTGTATTAGACAGTCTACCTTGTTCTTAATTCTAAATCAGGCTGGAAACTCCACACTACCACAACCTGTTCTGAATAAAAATGTATATGCTGAACTGACACAGTGATCATGCTGGACTTTTTTTTTTTTAAAGCCAATGTGACGTCTTTAACTTTAAGGTGGCGAAAGTTGTTCACAGAAACCGGTCAGACAATCACTGTAATCGGTCAGATACACAGCCGTACTACTAACGCATAAAAAAAATTGAACTGGTCAAACAAAACAACAGCCAGAACGTGTGACTGACCGCTGATTTATTTTCTGGTATATGCTGACTGGATACGAAAAAGACACTTTTCCCTACAATAAACAATATATTCGTCTAAACAGTCTCCACAATTCTGTGTTTTACCTTGTGACGTGGCCACACCTCTGCTTCCTGCCCATCCCCGCACCCTCCACTTTCAATCAAGTTGGACAAATCTGCCTACAATTCCATATCTTACCTGCCTAATCCCCCCACCCACCTCCAATCTCACCTACTTTTTCACTCATACTGCATTAACAGTCTACATGTGAATCTGTCATTTACCTGTCTCATGTCCCCTTGTGCAGTGAATATGACTGCCTCCAAACCATCGTCCGTGTAACTGACAGCCTCCTGCTCGCATATCGTCAGCAAGCGTGACAGCAGCTGGGAGTCGCTCAGCTTCGAGTAGCGCAGCACCGCACAGCGAGACTGTATGGGCTCTGGAAAAACATGCATTTAATTTAACCACTTGACCAACTGCAAAATAATTCGTAACATCCCAAGAGCTGTTTTAAGTAGAATTGCAGTTTATAGTGTTTTAAGTAGAATTGCAGTTTATATGTGTTGTTGTGTGATGTGTGTGGTGGATGTATGTGTGTGTGTGTGTGTGTGTGTGTGTGTGGTGTGTGTGTGTGTGTGTGTGTGTGTCATGTGGTGTGTGTGGTGCATGGTGTGTGTGTGTGTGTGTGTGTGTGTGTGTGTGTGTGTGTGTGTTGTAGGGTGTGTGTGTGTGTGTGTGTGTTGTGTCAGTGAGTGCATGTGCATGTGTGCGTGTCAGTGAGTGCATGTGCGTGTGTGTGTCAGTGAGTGCGTGTGTGTGTGTGTGAGTAAATGTGTGCATGTGCACACATGTGTGTGTGTGTGTGTCTTTTGAAGAAAAGCAACAGGTAAAAACAACACATTTTTCCATCATCCTAACCATGCCACAACTGGACGCTCACCAATAATCTTTTCAGAGGAATTGCAGGCAAGGGCAAATCGGGTGGTCTTGGAGTAGATCTCCATGGTCCTGCGGAGAGCCTGCTGAGCGCCATCTGTCATGCTGAAATACGAAACATTATTATAGCTAAATGTCTGGACTCAAAATTACAGCATGACTAGTCAGTTTATAAGACATGACCAGCTCATCGGCCACTGATTGTTTGCTGTGAGGGTGTCCTGGGTTCTCCATGCCTAATAAAAGTCCTAATGGTCTCTGTGGACATAATGCAACATTAAGCTATAGTGATGTCCTTCCCCCCTCCTCCCTCACCAACCCCCTCCCACCAATGATTCTAACCCCACACCAGTTCCTTTCTTGGCAGTCAGAGAAGCATGCATAGCTATACTTTGACCTACTCCAGGCTTTAAAGGGAGAACATTTCACAGCTCTGGGTTCTCAACATACGAGACCTTAATTTTTGCACCCACAGTATGCCACTGCAGGCAAACAAACAAAACCACCAAGACAAAGAACTGGCAAGAAGAGGCGTCAGAAAGAAGAAAAAAATACATCCTCTGCCCCCCTCCCCAGCAGCTATGATCATACAAAAGCCTATGTACATGAAGAATTTTTCAAAGCAAACCTGTCGGCTTCATCCAGGATGATGACCTTGTGTCGCCCTTTAGGCAGCGTGACCTTTTGCTGAGCAAACATCTTGATCTTGTTGCGGACCACATCGATGCCTCTGAAAGTGAAACAGGCATTGCATGAAGGATGTCAACACGGTCAGATTCAAAGTCATGGGAGGAACCAATTACACATACACCTTCAGCTGAGCGAATATCTTGGTCTTGTTGCAGACTACGTCGATTCCTCTGAAACAGGCATTGCCTGAAGGATGTCAACACGGTCAAGGACAGGATGCCAAGAGTCATGGAATAAACCACCTACACCTTCTGCTAAGCAAACAGACAACATTAATTCCTCTGAAACAGGCATTGTATGGCTGAAGAATGTCAACACTGCGCGAAAAATCACCTACACCTTCTGCTGAGCAAATATTTTGGACTTGCTGCCCACCACATCAATTCCCCAAAATCTGGCATTGCAAGAAGGACAGATTCAAAGCATGTTTGTGGCACAGGTCAGACACCTACACCTACTCCTTCTGCTGAGCAAACATCTTGATCGCGTGGCAGACCACACTGATTCCTCTGAAACGGGCAAGCGTGATGGATTTCAACAAGGACAGATGCAAACAGTCTCTGCTAGTGGATCCTATCGTCCAGCCAAAACTACTGTACTGATCATGTCATGTGATATGACGCACTGTTCTAACAAGTTTTTCTCAACTAAGCTCACAGTCTGAAGAAGAGAGAAGCTCAAAGCGCTTGTGCAGAATCAACAAACAAGGGAGGTAATTAGAAGTGCTAATTACCCCCCCTTGTTTGTTGATCATGTGCACACAAGTCAGAGAGACACAGTGTGTGTCAGCTTTCAAGCACTACTTAACTCCTTTGTTTGTTGATTCTGCACAAGACAAGTCAGACTAACAGACACAGTGTGCGACATGTTTCAAACGCTAATTAACTTCTTTGTTTCTTGATTCCATTCAGCTCAGGCATAAGACAAACTCCTGCTTTAGATCAAAATCTGCATCATTCAAATGCCTGTGAAAATGTTACAGATGCTGAAATTCTGTACCAAAATTTTGACTCACTCAGTAAAACACCAACACTGTAACAGTGGTGGTGACCATTCAAATCGACAGGAGTAGCAACTCCGCATGCAGTCCAGTATACCTGTCATTTGAGGCATTCAGTTCCAAAACCGCTTCTTTGAAAGAGGGTCCCAGCAGCGCTCGTGCCAAACACAGAATGCTGGTAGTTTTGCCTGTACCAGGGGGCCCCTGAAATTAAGCATAGTAACAGTACAGTAACTAGTGTGAGTCATAATAATTTATGTAGTAGGAAGGTGCAGCCATTTGTACAGAATACACTGTAAGTTGTAACTGTAAGTTGTAAGGATGCAGATGTGTGAGTATTCAGTTTTATTTTTTCTTCTTCTTTGTCAGTGTTGTGTTCACTTTCATGTTTGATCGTGTGTGTGTGTGTGAGTGTGTGGCTTTTATTGGGGCAGGGAGGGCAGGGGGTGCTTTTGTGTGTGTGTGTGTGTGTGTTGTTGTTTTGGGGGGGAGGTTGACTGCTGTCTCCAGATTACTGACAAACTGCCACTGTTCCAGAGGCAGAGGATACTGCTCTTTGCCAGTCAGAAACTTACCACCAGAGCAACTCAGAAGCAATGTGAGATCTCCCCTGGTCCCCTAAGGTTACTGGCACCACCAAAAATCTGGTAACACTGTTATTAATATTACTAATACTAGTAATACTAATACTAGTATTATAGTAATACTAGTAATAGTAATAATACAGTAATATTGGTAGCTTTACTGCAGGCCACAATGCCAAATTATGCACCCTGGGTATGGCTTGATCAGTGGACATATAACTAAGCATGTTTGGATGAGTGTGTAACCATAACAGTAAGCAATGCTTCAACTGATCTGAACGACTAAGCCACCGCAGAGGCAGATGCAAAAATATGCCAACAAAGCCAACACTGGAACTTACAGCGATGATGATGTTGGGCACGTTGCCTTCCTTGGCGAAGACCTCCAAGCGACTCACAGTCTCCTCATTGCCAACCACATCCTGCAGCTTGGTTGGCCTGTACTTCTCCACCCTGCCAGCAAAGACAATTACATATACTGATATAGATATATGTGCATATCTTAACAGGATTCGCATTAACCAGTAATTTCCAGTATTTTACCAGTTCAGATCAGCATTTTATAATACTTATATACCATTCAGTCAGACGTACCGGGTGTTATTCTGTATCATTGTATCATAATCATGTATAACACTTGACAGATTCTCAACAACAACAAAAAATCACTACAACACAGTGAGAGTGTGTGTGGCTTGTTTGCATATGGTGTGTGTGTGTGTGTGTGTGTGTGTGTGTGTGTGTGTGTGTGTGTGTGTGTGCGTGCGTGTGGTCTAGATGGGGAAGGGAAATGGCTGTTTGCTAATAGTAATACAAAATAAATGTCCAATCACGAAGTACGATCGTCCATAACATTTGAAGCGTTACACACATACCATGGCAATTCGTAACTGCCTTTCTTTGAACTTTCCCCGGTTGACGGGGCTGGTTTTGACGAAGTTGTACTTGTAGTTGTAGCTGCAGATTCAGAAACCTCTTCGGAGGCATTGTTATCAACCTCCATAGCCTCGACTCCCGCCATCTTGATTGCTCGAACTAGCGCGCTTTTTTACCAGAGTGACTTCCCTTATTTCAGATTACGGATACAGTTTGCTAATTTTATGAATCAATTTACGCTATTTGCTACTTTGAACCTAGGCTTTTGTTTGCTTGTATGGACTGTTTTTTCTTCTGCTTTTTTTCTTCTTTCTTTTCTTATTTCTGTTCAATACTTTTTGTGACTTTTCATGTTCATATACGCTATGACTATATAAAAGTCATTCAGTAACTATTATTGGTTTTTAATCATAGCACTGAGAGTAAGTAGTTTCAGTGTACAGCGCAATGATCAGAGATCAGAGAACAGCGCTGTATAAAAGTTACCTGTTGTTGTTGTTGTTGTTGTCATTGGTATAAAGTTATTAAGAAGTAATGCCCGCAGCCTCATCACAATTAAGCTGAATGAAAAAGAACAAAGAAATGAACAACACACACACACACACACACACACACACACACACACACACACACACAGAGAGAGAGAGAGGAGAGAGAGAGAGAGAGAGAGAGAGAGAGAGAGAGAGAGAGAGAGAGAGAGAGAGAGAGAGAGATGCACACACCCATACATCAAACATAGTCTAATTAGCACCTGTTATCTGTCTGCTTATAACTGAATATGAAAAAGGTGTGGGTTGCAACTTGACTTTCTAATCATACTGTCAGTCAAGGCAGCCGTTCCAAATCTATCAAAGACTGGTGTGCCTTTGCTAATTTGTAGGTGGTTGGAGGATTGGAAGTTTTGTAAAAAATGTATCATAGTATAGGTGTGATCCCTTAACTGCAGCTTACATGCATTGATAAATAATTGTGAATTGTTGCTAGTACAAAAGCTTTGTCAGTTTCAAGCATGTCGTCGGCATGCCAACTGAAAATTGCTGATTATTTTTCTTCCATAATGTCACTTGATAGCCTATCAAGTGACATTATGGAAGAAAATTATTTTTCTTCCATAATGTCACTTGATAGGCTATCAAGTGACATTATGGAAGAAAAATAATCAGCAATTTTCAGTTATTACGTACGGTACGTAATAACTGCCCCAGCGGCGCATGAGGGTAGGTGCAGTATGTGAAACCACCGGAAGGAATTATGCAAAGTATGAATGGGTGAGGTAAGGTATATTGTAATGGATGGATGCATGTTACTGAATAAACTTGAAGTTCCACAGGTGATCAGTGAAAATTGCAATGAGAGAAAAAGACAAGCAGTTATATTAAGTGGTGTCAGAACTCCGACCTTAACTGTCAAAAAACTGAAAAGAGTTCACACTACTAGCGACAGGCGCTTGCAAGAACTGAATCTTCTTTGCTGTTGACAACATTCCACCATGTATTCCTGTAACAATTTTCCTACAGTACCGGGCGCCTGTGGCTGGTCAGCCCGAGGCAGCTCCATTTGGCCCGTGCTGTTCGTGCACCCTTTACTGAACACGTGATGCCTTTCTCAAGTTTAGTCAGTCATACGACATGGTAGTGGGGCTGACAGCAGGTCTCCTTGTTGATTTAGATTGAAATTTTTGAAGTTAATACAACGAAAATGGCATGGCAGCAGCCAGCAGTTTTGGCGAGATTTACAGGTATGTTTTTGTCAGATTTATGACTTTGTGCAAAAGTGTATGTCAGTCGTTTTATACGCAGACGGGACGAACCGCGCGTGTTTGTGTCGAGCGAGCTGGGGTCAGTGTCACGCGATATGCGTGTGCCTCAGACGGTATGTGCTTGTCTGCGTGTTTTTGTGGGTTAAATCCCAGGACAATACCGCATCTTAGCCTGAATAAGTTTCAGAGCACCCCTAGGCTACCCGCGCGGTTTGGTGCTAGGGTTAAATATGTCTTATTTATTTCGTTCTTTGGGTGGTCCAATGGAGCACGTGCAGAGCAAACTCGACCCGCAACGGAAGTCGCCGACATAATTACGTCACAAAAAATAGCGGGCAGTGCTGGCCCATGATGGACACCCGTTTCTGTGCCTGCATGTTGTTCTTTTTTTGTTCTTTTTCTTTTTTTAGGTGTAGCCGTTGATGCAACATAACCGGTCAAATAAGCTGCACTGTCACTTAATACAATGTCGGCGACTCGGCCACAACACATTGTCTTAAACTCGTATTTGCAGCGTGAAAAACGAGAGGAAACTCAGAAGTTAATTGCAACTTTCCAAAAGTTTGAAATCTTTGCAACTTTTTGAAAAAATAAACGCCAGGGTGACCAATTGCAACAAGTGCGTAATCATAAACAGGTGGTAAACAGGCTCAAGATCCCCCAGGGTCTCTCCACATCATTCTTTCACCGGTGGAGTGAAGTTCCCTCAAGGGGAGGAGTCCACAGTGATTCACTGTAGAGAAAAACTACCACTGCTTTAGAACCAAAGATGCCACTTGTCTGTGTTCTTCCAGTGCTGCTTTTCTTCCAGTGCTGCTTTTTAGGGCTAGGCCTTCTTCTATCGGAACTCTTCTTCTTAGTGGTTTTGTTCTTTTTTAGCATTTTGTAGGCTCTGTTCTTCTCAGGGTGGTTTTTGTAGGGGCTCCTTTCCAGTTTGACTGGTTCATTTTAGGGCTTTTTTTCTTTGGCCTTCTTCGTGTCTAGTCTTTGGCTTTAGATGTTTTTGTTTTGTCCAGCATTTCATAATGCTTTTTTAAATTCTGAATGCTTCCTTTGAGTCTTTTGGGGGTCATACACCTTGTACCCAGCTCTTCTTGTGGTTTTGTTTTGGTTAGGCATTTCCTAGTGTTTCTCTCTTCTTCGTGTGCTTTTCAGGGTAGTCCACAGTCACATAAGCCTGTGGCAGGGTGATTTCACAACCAATTGTAAACAGAGGTGGTAAAGGCAGCTCAAGATCCTCCAGGGTCTCTTCTCTCCACTATTGTTTATTTCACCGGTGGAGTGAAATTCCTTCAAGGGGAGGGGTCCGCGGTGATTCACTGTATGAAAAACTACCTGCTTTACAAAGATGTCACTTGTCTGTGTTCTATGAGTGCTGCTTTTTTAGAGCTTTTAGCTATGCCTTCTTCTATCAGAACTCTTTCTTCTTTTTAGTGGTTTTGTTGTTCTTCTTTTTAGCATTTTGTATGGCTCTGTTTTCTTCTCGGAGTTGGTTTTCGTAGGGCTCGCTTTCATATCGGGAATGCGTCAGGGTGGAAGGGCTGTTACGTGTGGGCCATCATCAACCACCCTGGCTCCTTTCATTCTGAATGCTTCTTTTTGGGTCTTTTTCATATACTTCTTCTACCCGATCCGCTCTTCTTGTGATTTTGGTCTTTTTAGTGTTTCCTAGGGCTCCTCTGTTCTTGGTGTGTTGTTTGGGGTGTAGTCCACATGTCACAGACTGCGGCAGGGTGATTGCACTGTCAGAAACAGTGTAAACAGGCTCAAGATCCTCCTGGGGGGCCTCTCCACACTATTGTTTCACAGCCGGTGGAGTGAAGTTCCCTCAAAGGGGAGGGGTCCGCGGTGAGGGTGATTCACCGTGTGAAAAACTACTGGCTTTACAAGATGCCACTTGTCTACAGTCTCTGTCCATGTGATTTCACTGATATACTGCTTTCTTATTCTCGGTTCTTTTTAGCATTGCATTATTGCTTCTTTCTCTACATATTCTTCCATTTATGGCTTTTTCTTGGGCTTTTTAAGTCTTTTACCAAGTTCTTTTTCATGGTGGTTCTTTTTCAAGGGCACCTTTCTCCCCTGAGTGCTGCTTTTTCTGGCTGTTTCTTTGGCCTTTTCTGCCCAGTTCTTCTTGGTGGTTGTTTTTTAGCACTCCATAGAGCTCCCATCTCTTCTGATTGGTTCTTCATATGGCATTCTCTTAGGCCTTCTTCTACCCAACTTCTTGTTCGTAATCATTGTGGTTTTTGTCCTCGTTGATACTTGGCTGGGCTCCTTTTTTCTTCTGAGTACTTCTTTTTACCGATTGTGCTTCAGTCCTCCCCAATGCTTTTTCTTTAAATGTGGTTCTGTTCTTTCTAGTGGTCTGTAGGGTGGTTTTCTCCTTGAAAGCTTCTTTTGGCAGTTAGTTGGTTAGTGTCTTGGATTTGAATGTACTAGGTTACACTACAGGACATATCAAAATTTCAAAATTCTTCACCAGTTTAGAACACATTCAACAAGTCACTGTATCATAGGTATACATGTTGTGTCACAGTTCTGGAGACAGCAGTCAATAGGGCAAACGACTCTCAATACATATATTTATAGCTAGTTGTAATAAATTATGCGGCAAAAAGAAGCAGGGAAATTTCACTGTACTTTTTCAAAATAGTCGCAGAACAGTGACAGCTAAGCAAAGGAAGTTGCAGACACATGGCCAAGGCATTGGAGACTGCACTTGCATCAGCCTTTAAAAAAAAAAAATCTTTTTACTCACAGCTTGTTTGGTCACCAGTAGAAAATGTGTCGCAAATAAAAAAATTAAAAAATCCAAAAATTGTTAATTTTTTAGAACTATTTTTTGCTTAGGCTATGGCAGGGCAACTGCCAGAAAAACTGAATGGTGCACGGCAAACTACATTTTTTATGTTAATAAAGCTTTTCGCCGTTTTGATCCGGTGAGAGTGGCATGAATTTCGTTTGGCCCAAAGAACGCAGCATGCAGTCAGAATTCCCCGACTCCGGTTGTCTGCTGCACCCGTGCAGCATGGTGTCCGTGCCATGTGCCCTGGACCAGGCAGTAGCGGTCCATGATCCTCTTCACAGATGAGTCTCCTGCTTCACCATTGCTTTCAACGATGGCAGGAGATGAGAATGCTTCATTGGATGTATGCTGTTCGGAAGGTTGATCGCTATGGAGGCAGATCAGTAATGATGTGGGTCGGCGTATATCCACCTCAATGGTAGAATACTACTCTACGTCATTCAGGGCTCCCTAACTGACCTACGCTGCAGGGACGAGATTGTGTGCCCCCTCATCCAACGTGCTCTGCAAGCCATGGGACCAGGTGCCACACTTTGCAGGACAACAGTGCCACTCCTCACAGAGCTCTGGTCATCACATTTCTTGCCATCTGCTCTCCAGATTTGGCTCCCGTCAATTTTTGGACAACGAGTAGCTAAAAACTACCTCACCCATGTTGACGTGTACCAGCTCACCTGTATCCTGCAGCAGGTGTGGCAGAGTAAACTCTTCAGACCCTCGTCCTCGTCACAAGTCAGTGCTGCATAGAATCTCTTTCATATAAATTATAATGGCGGCCATACCTGCTGTAGACTGCCATGAACATGAGAGTGTTATTGTCTCCAGTTTATTAGTCATATATATGCTTGTGATTTGATAAATTGTGTTTTATTTTTGTGTGCAAAAAACGTCTCAGAGAACCCTCTTGGAAGTACATTTCTCAGTTGCATGTAAGTGAACATAAATGCTGATATTGTTTATGTTTGCTATTGTGTTTTGTGTAGAACTGTGAGCCTTTTTTAATAGTTTTAGTTTTTTAGTGTGTTTTGATAATTGTGTTTTGACCTGGTGTAGAGTAAGCGTGAATATGTGTGATTCATCCAGAGGTGACCTAGCTGGTGCGGCTGACAGAACATAAAAATTGAACTAGCTAGCTAACAAGTGGTTTGATAACAATAATGCTTGTAGTCAACATCGATAGATACAGGGGTTAGTTAGTTAGTTCCTGGAGTGCCGTTAACAGCATGCGGGTCACCAGGCTCAGGACAAATCACACATTCAAAATTTTGTGTGTACCAGCTCAAAACATGAGTCACTGAATCATAAGTAAAAAGCTGGATCACAGTTCTGGACACAACACAGTCAACAGCAAACACATAGCACTTGACACAGGAATCTGCTTCTGTCGGTCATGACAATTAGCAATGTTACCTCTTTTGTTCTGTGGGTCAACAGGGGAAACTGCATTAACACAACTAATGCAGTTTAAAATGTAGGCATTAGAGAACGAAAGTGTAGGTGAATGAACCAGTAAGGCAGAAATTAGGACAAGCGAGAAATTCCAGGCAGCAGGTGAACCTGTATTCTGACCTACTCCCAACTTTAAAGGGAAAACTTTCACAGCTCTGTGTTCTCAACAGAGGGACCTGAATTTCTGCATCTGCATTACTCCCACTCCCACTGAAGGGGTTCTTTAAAGGGACTTCTCCGGCCTATTTTATTTTTTTATTTTTTTAACTTGTTTTGATTCCAGTTTCTGTACAAGCTAAAGCAATGCTATAGTGATGATTACAATTGTAAACCTGAACAGAGATAAGCATATAGGAACATTACACATAACAAACATGCATGGTTTAGGGGGGAAATAAACAGGAAGAAAAAAGAAAAGTAAAATACCCATCTATGCTTAGTAGTAGTACTGTTCCTTTTAGCACTTAGTGTGGTTCGTTTCTTTTCAGAGTTCTTTCTAGGAATTTTGCTTCAGGTCTTCTTCCACCTTTGTCTTCTTAATAATTAAAGTGATTTTGTTCTTCATAGCACTTTGTGTAGCTCCTTTTTATGAGTTTTTTTGTTTTTGTTTTTCTCCTTTTTTCCCCCATTTTTAAAGTTTTGTTTTAAGACTGTTCCGCTCAGCTTTTCAACTATTCTCTTTAGTACTTTGCAGGGCTGTTTTAATCTCTGTTATTTTACTTTCTTCCCAGTGTTTCTTTTTGGTCTCTTTTTGTTGTTGTTTTTACCAATGTCCTGAGGTGACCCTGTATGGTTGATGGTACATTAAAATCCAAGAAGTCTCTTGATCGGTCTACCCATCTCTTCTTAGTCATGTTCTTTTTTAGGGCTCCTTTCCCTCCTTTCTGTTCTGCGTTACTCCCCCCCCCCCCCCCCCCCCCCCCCTTTTTTTCTACCCACATAGTGTCAGTGGTTCTGTTCTTTTCAGCTGTTCAAGTTTTCTCTATGGGATTATTTAGATGTTCTTCACTTTCATAGCTTTTTCTAGGTAAACTCCACATGGCTTAGTCACACACACATTCACTCGTAGTCATGAACAGGCTCAAGATCCCCCGGGGTCTATCCACACCCCTGCCACACTGGCAGAGTGAACTTCCTTCAAAGGGAGAGGTCCACATGATTGACTGTAAAAAGTATCAACAAACTACCTGCTTGCACGGTTCATGTTAATTGGTAATTTCCAGTATTTTACTGTTTAAGGTCAGCATATACACACATAATACAAAAGGGAAAAATCAGCAGTCAATCAGATACATGTACTGGCTGTTATTTAAAAAACCAAACAAAAACGACCAACTAAACAGCAAGTGAATAAACAAAAAACGGCAACACATTGAGAGAGTGGGTATAGTGTGTTTGGGGTGTGTGTGTGCGTGTGTGGTGGTGTTCTAGAGAAAGAGGACAGGGAAGGGACTTGGGTGTACAGCTCTGTTAGTACAGCTCTAGTTGTTGTAAACACGGACAGCTTTGTGTCTGACCAGTTACAGTGATTATGTGACCAGTTTCTGTGACCCATTTTTGCCACCTTATAGATGTCACATTGGTTTGAAAAATGTCTAGCTTGTAAACTTTATAAAGACAACACTTGTGTGTGTGTCAGCCTCTGGCAGTGTGATTTCACGTGCATGGCTCATTTCTCCTCTGAATGCTCATTTCTCCTCTGAATGCCCATTTTTAAGGCTTTCTGTTAGAGCCTAATTCTTCCATCAGCTCTTCATAATCGTTTTTATTTTATTTTTTTAACGCAGAATTGTTTTTTGATTGATCCCTTGGTCTCTAGTTGCCTTGTTATTGCATGAGATGGCTGAACAGCTAACCTTTTTTCATGTTTGTGCGGAAAAAAAAAGCAGATTGTAGAAGAAAATAGTATGAGAGGGAGTAGGAAGTCACACACAACAAAATGGAGAGGGGATAGAATAATGAGATAGCAAGAATTGGTTTAAAATAGGGCCCAATCTGATAAGGAAGTCAGGTAGGTCAGTTTCAACTTCTGGTTGGGGGGGGGGGGGAAATATATGCTTCAGTTTGGTATCTTTTTTTCTCTCTCTCTCCAATTTATGTGTGTATTCAGTCCAGTGGCAGGCAAAAAGTAAAACTGAACAATGCCATGTGCATTCAAGTATCGTAGTAGAGCACGAAGAGAGAAAGAGAGTGCATGTAATTATGTGTGGTTCAGTTTAGTGTTGCCTGTGTCAGTGGATATCTATTTGTGTGGCACATTTGTTTCTTTATGTGTATGTGTTCGGCCAAAGGGGTGGCATATTTGGTGCACTGGTAGGTATGTGGGGCAGGTTGGGGAGTGTGGGTCAGATTGTGTGCTTGTGTGGTAGGAATGGCCGCTGGTGCTCTCCGACTTCAGCTGGTAACTGCAATGGTCTCATGTCCAGTGCAGAAAAGCAGCAAGGAGGCAAGGCCACCTACAAGCTAAATGGGCCATACCCTGAAGATGTCAACCTTCACCTTGGCCAGCAGCAGCATGAGCAGCAGGGCGATGAAACAGAAACAGCTATCGACATTGCCATCATGCTTGGCTGGTCAATGCAGGAACAGGAAGTAGTCAAGGTGTTTCTAGGTTCCATTTGAATACTTGTACTTTTTTCTGATGATAATTGTTTATATTAATTATGATTGGTTTGAAGGTCAGTGTCAGCCTCACCCTCAAGAAGTATACTGACGTAAAGCAAGCAAAACAAAATGAACAACATCATCAAACCGTGTACAGCTGGACAACCAAGAACAACAACAGAACACGCTCTGGAAGATGTATCGCTTGCTGACATGTTATCACTGGTTATCATGGGGCGATTTTTTCCTTTCCCTCTTTTGTTAATCGTGTGGTCTTGGGGCTAGGGTATGACAGTCAATCGTGGAGGCGCCTGTCAAATCCTTTGTAGGTTCTGCATGATCGCTCTTGGGCCTCGTTCTCTGTTAAACATAGACCCCTAACAATGCACTACACATTATTTTTATGGGCTATGCCATAGTTGGAAGTCAAACGGATTCTTCTTCTTTTAACGAATAGTCTGCTTTGTGGCCATGATGGAATTACATATACGCAATGTTTGTGTGATATTTTATGGAAATGTGTTGGAAAATGTTTGGAATAAAAGAGCGACGCAGCAGATGAAGCACACATTCGATCAGCCAGTGAACTCCCCGCATTTGTAAGCTGAATCAAGTAAGCCGAGGTCAGTACATACGCACCAGCTTGTGGAGCCCTCGTTGAAACAGCGGTAAGTTAGGAAAACCACTTTTTATTCATAAACTCGCACACGCTCCTTCGAGGTTTGTGTGTTGTGTGTGTTGTGTGTGTGGTGTGTGTTGTGTACTACACAAGGTAACAGATTACATACCGGTGAATGTAGTCACTCATCCAAGTATGACTGAAGCAAGACTGACTCAAATAATTTTTTGCTTTATGGGCCTCCAACTCATGCTGTCTGAACAACTTGCTCCACAGGCAGATGTTATCTGGCATATTTAGAGCTTGACTAGAATTGATAATATAATTACAACAATGCTCCTCCAAAGGGCCATTGATGATATAATGAGTACAGTGCACCTCCAACGGCCCATTGATAATAACTACAGCGCTCCTCCAACGGCCCATTGATGATATAATGAGTACAGTGCTCCTCCAACGGCCCATTGATAATAACTACAGCGCTCCTCCAACGGCCCATTGATAATATAATTACCACAGTGCTCCTCCACCAACGGCCCACTGATAATATAATTACTACAGTGCTCTTCCAACGGCCCATTGATAATATAATTACTACAGCGCTCCTCCAACGGCCCATTGATAATATAATTACTACAGCGCTCCTCCAACGGCCCATTGATAATACAATTACTACAATGCTCTTCCAACGGCCCATTGATAATAATTACTACAATGCTCTTCCAACGGCCCATTGATAATATAATTACTACAATGCTCTTCCAACGGCCCATTGATAATCGCACGCCATCACACGCCCACACCAGACAACACACCCACACTCACATCACACACACACCGCAAAGCACACCACAGATCACAACACAACGCAAAGCACACCACAAATCACGTACACCGCACTCTCAGGTACACGCAAACACTCAGTCAAGCCCCGCACATTAAGTAACACTCTAAATTAAGATACGGTAGGATACCTTATTGCAAACAATCGTGTCCCATCAATTTAAAAAGGGAAAAATTTTTTGTTGTGTTTATGAATATGTTGTAATTGAAGAATGTTTGTATTTAAATTGCGATAAATATTAAAAAGGGTTAAAGGGTTTGTATTTTTGTGTTTAAGGTTGAAATAATAGGTTAGGGATGTTAATATTATTTTTTTTGGGATTATTTTTTGGTTAAATAAAAAAAGGTTTTGGTTAAAAATTTTCTTTTTTTGTTTTTTAAAAGGGGTTTTTAAAATTTTTTTAAATTTTAAGAATTGATTTTTACTATGTTTTAAGGATTAAAATATTTATAATGTTTAAGGATTGATTTAATTTGGGGGGAAAAAAGAAAATAAAAAATGAAGTAAAAATTTAAAAAAAAAAAAAAGGGGGGAAAAGGAACCGAAAAATTTAAATTGGTAAGAAATAATAAGGAATTAAGAAATTAAAATTAAGTAGTAGGATTTTAAAATTGGATAATGGGTGTTGAAATGGATTGTATTGTAAAATTGTTTAGGATTGAAAAATTTTTTTGGTATAAGAAAAAAAAAAAGAGTTTTTTTGTTTGCCAAGAGTATTATAGTTTTGAAAAATGTGTTAGGTATTGGGGAAAAATGTCCTTGTTATTGAAAGAATGTATTTTAAAAAAAAAATTAATTTTTTATTTTTTTTATATTTGTTTTTTGTTGTTTTTTTTTTTTTTTTTTTTTTTTTTTTTTTGGGGGGTTTTTTTTTTAGGGTTTTTTAAATTTGAAAATAAAAGTGTTTTTTTTTGGGGAGAAGTTGGGGATGGTTTGGGAATGTTTTGTTATTTTTAAAAAAAAAAATAAATTTTGGGTTGTTTTTTTTTTGGTTTTGGGGGGTTTAATTGGGAATGAGTGTTTTTAAGGCCCGGTTGGTTTTTTAAATGGGGAAAAATTGAAAAGTTTTTTTGAAAATTTGTATTTTTTTTAATTTTGTGGGAAAAAATGGTGCGATAGATTTTTTTTTTTTAGAAAAATTTTTGGAAAAAAGGGTTTAAGTTGTTTTTTTGGAAGAAAAAAATAGATTAATTTTAAAGGATCTTTTTTTTACTTGTTTTTTAGCCGGAGAATGAATTAAAGGCCCTAAAAGAAAAAAAATAAAAAGGGGGTATAAAAAAATTGGAATTGAAATAATAAAAAAAGTATTATTAAGTTTAGAAGGGTATGTATTAGGAAAAAGATTATTTTATAGTTAGTGAGGTTAAAAAGGGTGGTGGATACCCTATAAAAAGAACTTTTTGTGAAGGATTTCTGTAGGTTTAAGTAGGAGAAAAAAATTAAAAGGAAAATGTTGGGTTATTTAAAACCGATGCCCTTTGTATTGGGATTTGATAAAAAAAGTTTTGGGAATGTAAATAAAGGGTTTAAAATTTTTGTTTGGGGTTTTAATTTTTTTTTTAAGAAATTATTTGAAAATTTAATGTTTGTTGAAGTTTAATTTGAATAAAATTGAAAAGTAAATTTGTTTGCTTTCCCCAGGAAAAGTTATAAAAAAAATTTTTAAATTTAAAGGACCATTTGGCCAGGAAAAAAAACAAAAAAATTTTAATTTAAAAGAACTTTTCAAATGCTTTAATCCCAAAAATTTCGAACATTGTTGAAGCGGGGCCATTATAAAATATTTGACACGGCTGTTTTTTTAAAATTTTTTAACCCGTGCAATTGCTCCCTTAAAAAAGTTCTTGTTAAAATGCGCGGAAAATGGAACGCTGGGCTTAAAAGAGAATATTTTGTTTAAAAAAGAAAAACAAAAAAGGGAAAAAACTGGCGAGCTTATCGGAATAGAAACATAAATAAGAAGAAAGAAAACGGAATTTTTAAAGAATTGTTTAAAGGCATCGACCCAAAACAGTTCGGTACTAAGGAAGGGGAAAGGTTTAAAAAATTTTTGAATAAAAAAGGATATCCGACGACTTTCCCCCATTTTTAATGGTACTTTGTATTTTCCCGCGAAAACAAGGTCAACGCATTTAATGATTATTTTATTCAACAATCGTTTAGAAATCCAAAAGAAAAAACTCCAAATGTAGAGTACCTGACTTGAAATTACTGATATTATTCTTTCGCACGTGACAAAATAGGAATAAAAAAAAAAAACAAATCAAAGGCAAAAGGGCCCGATAGATTCATAAAAAATTGCTGATTACTACAGTTGACATTATTACAGAACCCTTTAACCATCCTATTTAACCGCTGTTTGAATGAAGGTATCTTTCCAAAATTTGGGGGGAAAAAATTGCTATGTAACACCATACATAAAAAAAGACCCGAAAATTGTGAAAAAATTATCGTTATTTCGTGTTAAGTTGTTAAAGGAAGGTCTTAGAACGATGGGGTTTTCACCCGTGGTTGAATTATTAAAAGGTTTAAAGGGTTTATAATTTTTGTTAAACCCCCTCCCAGTCAGGATTTTTTGCCAGGGACCGACAGTTAACCAACTCAATCAATATATCATGACCTATGTTTCATCTTCATCAAGGAATAACTACAAATCCTTTTTTTTCTGGGGCATTTCCAAAGCCTTTTTTTCGAGGTGGCAAAGGGATTATTGAAAAAAAAAAGAAGCTGTTGGTATAAGAGGGAAATTTTGGGATTTTGGTTTCAAAATATTTACAAAATCGCAAACAACCGTTTTATAAAAGGTAAAAAAGTCTGAATACAAAACATACCTTTGGGTTTTTACAGGGGGCTGTGTTAGGACCCTTTTTATTTTTCATATATTAAACGACATAACCAAAAAAATTGAATCGTTTTAAAATTTTTGGGGATGACACAAGTGTGTCACTTGCTTGAAAGACCCCGAAAAGAAACCCCTTATTTTAAATTCTGATTGGAAAAAATTAAAAGCTGGGGCGAAACGATAAAAGTTGTTTTAATGAAAAAAAAACTAATTTTAACTTTTTTGAAAGACAACCATCCAGTTTACCCACTGTCATTTGGAAATATTGTTTTGAAAACAAGGAATGTCACAAAAAACTTAGGTCTGATTTTAAAGTAACTGCAAAGGGAAAAACATATAAAAAGTATTATTAGAAAAGAACCCTTCTTATTTCGTTTTGTTCCTTTTTGTACAAGTTATGCGAAAAGCCTTGGATACTATGACAAATCCTTTTTATTTCCCCAGTTTGATTTCGCCGACATTGTTTGGGATAATTGTACTGGAAAACTTTCAAACATGCTCGAAAACCTGCATTTGGAAAGGGTATAAGAAATTATTTTGGAGCTGTTAGAGGAACAAGCCACAAAAGTTGTATAAAGAAACTGGATTTTGCACACTAAAAGAAAGACGAAAACGTCACAAGCTATTAATGTTTCACAAAATGATTAAATTTCCTTGCCCCGGATACCCATCGAACTTGGGACCACCTCTGTTTCAAAAACAAACCCTATCATCGCAGAGACCACATGAAAAATCATTCCCGCTCACAAAACAAAATATATGCAAATTCATTCATTCCGTCAACTACCCAACTGTGGAACACATTACCTAAATATAAAACAAATCCTTTAATTAGTCTGCTGAAAAAAATTTGTCAAAGAATGACACTGTGGTTCCTAATATTATTTTTTTGGTTCTAGAAAGGAACAAGTTAAAAATTGTAGACTTCGACTTTTTTCTATTAGCGATTTAAATTATGACTTATTCAGACGCCACCTGTTTGAAGACCCCATATGTTTATGCGGATTTAAACAGAAACACAGAGATTTTTTACTACATTTTCCCCTTTATAATAGTATTGAAATAAACCATTAAAAAACTGATGGAAGAAAAAAACAACACACTTTGTTTGGAAACGACCAGTACATTTAGAAAAATAAGAAAATATTTGCTATAGTCACGATTTTTGCGCCAAACCGACCGCTTTAAATCTGTAAAAGTCTGCCAAAATTTTTTAGATACAAACGAAGAAGTACAAGTTTTAATCCTCTCCCTTTTCGTCCAGACAATAATTATGACAACATTTGCCTTGGTTTGTTATTTGCTTTTTTAACCCCACCCCCTCCTCCCGTTTTGTTGTTTTTTTTGCTTTTTGTTTTGTTTTTTTTTTGTTTATTTTGGTCTTTTTGGTTTTGTTTCCCTTTCGTTTTGAAACTTGCCCTCTTGCCATCGTTTTTTTATTACAAACTAAGGTAACATCAAAAAAGCATATTGCTTTTGGTTTTCCTGTACTTATTTTTTGAGCTTATGATTACGATGAAAATGAAAAAAAATTTTTTGTTTTAAAAACCAATTAAAAAAAATTTCCCCCTCCAACGGCCCATTGAAATATAAATTAACAATGGGTCCTCCAACGGCCCCTTGATAATATAATTTCACAGTGCCCTCCAAAGGCCCATTAAAAAATTACTACAGTGCCCCCCAACGGCCCATTGATAATATAATTACAAAAATGCTCCTCCAACGGCCCATTGATAATAAATTACAAAAGTGCTCCTCCAACGGCCCATTTTAAAAAAATTACTACATGGTCTCCAACGGCCCTTCGGATAATACAATTACTACAGTGCGTCTCCAACGGCCCATTCG
>JABMCL010002789.1:247500-257607 GCA_018857735.1 Alviniconcha marisindica | reverse complement strand
CGGGATCAGATGACGTTGGCCCTAACCCTAACCCTAACCCTAACCTAACAACAACCCTAACAACAACCCTAACAACAACCCTAACCCTAACCTAACAACAACCCTAACAACAACCCTAACAACAACCCTAACCCTAACAACAACCCTAACAACAACAACAACAACAACCTAACAACAACCCTAACCCTAACAACAACCCTAACCCTAACAACAACCCGAACCGTAATCCTAAACCTAACTAACCCTAACCCTAACAACAACCCTAACCTTAACCCTAACTACCACTAACGCTAACCCTAAACCTAACTAATCCTTACCCTAACCCTAACCCTAACTAACCCTAACCGTAACCCTAACAACAACCCGAACCCTAACCCTAAACCTAACTAACCCTAACCCCTAACCCTAACCCTAACCCTGCAAACTTAACCTAACCTGCAAACCTAACCCTGCAAACTTAACCTAACCTGCAAACCTAACCCTGCAAACTTAACCTAACCTGCCAACCTAACCCTGCAAACTTAACCTAACCCTGCACACTTAACCTAACCTTGCAAACCTAACCCTGCAAACTTAACCTAACCTGCAAACCTAACCCTGCAAACTTAACCTAACCTAACCCTGCACACTTAACCTAACCTACAAACCTAACCTAACCTTGCAAACCTAACCCTGCAAACTTAACCTAACCTGCAAACCTAACCCTGCAAACTTAACCTAACCTTGCAAACCTAACCCTCCAAACTTAACCTAACCCTGCAAATTTAACCTAACCCTGCAAGCCTAACCCTGCAAACGTAACCTAACCCTGCAAACTTAACCTAACCCAGCAAACTTAACCTAACCTGCAAACCTTACCCTGCAAACTTGATCTAACCTTGCAAACCTAACCCTGCAAACCTAACCTAACCCGCAAACCTAACCTAACCCTGCAAACCTAACCGCAGTTTGACACGAATGCCACATCGGTACCCTACATGGGAAACCAGACTGAAAGGAATGGAAAAGCTGGTGTGTTTCTAAAGAAACCTGTTAAATGTTTATGAATGTGTCTTTCTAGCGGCTTTGTGAAAACATAAGATCGAGATAGGGCGGTAGTCGTTCAGATCAGTGGAGATAGTTTTTGGTTTAGGGGGTGGAATTACTTCAGCTCTGGAATGCTGCTGGAAACACATTCTTTTGTATGCATAAGTTATACATATATGTAAGCGTCTCAGCTATGTAAGGAAGGGCAATTTTTAGAAGTTTGACACTAATACCATCATAACCTGTAGATTTCTTATTATCCATCTTTGAGACATATTTTCCTACTTCGAATACAGATATAGGGGGAATTAAAAATGTGGTATTTTGAGAGATTCGATCACTGCAAAAGTTTAGTAACCTATCAGAACAATTATACTGAGACCCATCGGTTTGATCGTCTGGTAAGAACTTGGAGAGAGAGAGAGAGAGAGAGAGAGAGAGAGAGAGAGAGAGAGAGAGAGAGGAGAGAGAGAGACAGACAGACAGACAGACAGACAGACAGACAGACAGAGACAGACAGACAGACAGACAGACAGACAGACAGAGAGAGACAGACAGAGAGAGACAGAGAGAGACATAGACAGAGACAGAGAGAGACAGAGATTGGACGGGGAAAAGACAGTTTACAAATAGTTATTGAACAGGAGGGTCAAGGTTCGGGTGTAGGATGCGGATCATAATTCTCTTGCTGGAGTGTAAGGTTGAAGGAGATCGGACAGACACTAAGAGAATATCAACCAATGAATCAGGATGCGTTCTAAGCGTCTCACATAATGCAATTCTGTAATATATGCCAGAGATGGAATTCAAGCAGACAGTTGGGCTTTCTGTGATTGAATGCAATAAATTAAACACTGAAAAGAGACGAGGTGCAAAGGAAAGGTGATGACAGAGACAGGAGCCGTTGCATGACGTATGGTTGAGAAAGGTGAATAGGGGAGGAAGTCTGTCCCGGGACGGGAATCGATGTGTGACAGCGAGTGACAAAGGACGCGTGCGTCACAGTCTTCGCCCTCTTCCTGTCGTAGATTGGCGCCGCTTCTCGCGGTTTCGTCTCCGTGTCGGCACTCCCCTACCGTGTCCTCTATACCCCCCCCCCCCGGGCCCCTATCTCTTTCCCTCCGTCTTCGTTACCAATACTACCCTCCATCCCCATTCCCATTCCCCCTTTCTCCGTTACACCCTCCCCACTCCCATAGCCCCTGACTCCATTACCACCATCCCCACTCCCATACCTCCTGTCTTCGATACCACCCTCCCCATTTCCCTACCCTCTGTCTTCGACCCCCCCCTCCGGCCCCACACACACACACACACACACACACACACACACACACACACACACACACCACGCACGCACGCACGCACGCACGCACGCACGCACGCACGCACGCACGCACGCACGCACGCACGCACGCTTCCTAGCTTCCACGTCTTGGTCCTCTACCCATTGTCCTCCATACCCCTCCACTCTCGCTACCTGCATTGATACCATTCCCTCCCCTCCCCCCCCCCCCCCCCCCCCCTCCCTTCTACCTGTTGCACCCCACCCCCTCTGCCTTCTGCGCCTCTACTCCTCACCTCATCCACGCCTGAAACCCTCCCCCCTCCACAGGTCCTGAGGTGACCCTATTATGCGATTGGAGTTAAAATCCAAGAGCACTTTCTCTCCCCCTCCATCTTTCCGGGCCTTGTTCCCTTTGCCCTCTTCCTCCCAACTTCCGTCCCCCCTCCTCCGGCCCCCTCCTCCTTGATCCCCTTCCCCCTCCCTCGCTTGCTCCATCCCTACCAGCCGGGGCAGGGAAGCGAAGAAGGCGAGACGTGTTGATGTTGACAGCGGACGCTTTTTCCACTCCTGCTCTGCAGAGGTCTCCGGTGTATATAGGCTATCTGCTGTGTCTGGCGAGGAGCATTTCCACGACGTCGCTGAGCGTATGTGTGTCTACCTGCCTTCATTCTGCTGCTGATGGTGATTTTCTAACGTCATTTTCTCAGGTATTGGCCTGCGTTTCTGTTTTCTTTAGTTATCGATTGTGCCGCGCGGAGCTATCCACGCATGTATTCACTTCCGTTTTATTGAGTTGTTTGTCATTGTTCTCAAAATAATAGAAGACGGGCAACCGAATTTCTTTTTACTGGATCAATAAACTATTGTGTTTTATTGTATCCATCTATTCATAACCCTAACCAAGCTAATTGGCCACTTTATTTTTTTTAACAGGGAACCTAGTCATATTTTTCTCCTTCCTGTCTTTGTCAATTGTGTTTTGTTGTTGTTCTGTGTTTTGTTGTTGTTGTTGTTTAGCTTTGGTTTTCGCTCAACAAACTCGTAGTTGACTTGTGATTTTGTTGTTGTTTTGTTTTCCCTTTGATCAAGTTGGTGTCCTGCAAACTACCTCAGTTTTCACTTAGGTTGCTGTTATCAGTTGAATAACGCTGGTATTGGTTGCCAACGACAGGAAGCTATAGGCTTTGAACCCGTCAAGTACATAATTATACTGACTGCCGTGACAGAAGAAAGGGTGTGGGCCAAACGCGCCATGACCACCTTTCAGTTGTAATGCTTGACCTAGCACCGTCCTTAACCTTGCCCTTTGCATATCGTAGGCCTATTGCGGTTTAAATCACCTTAGCGTTGACCCTGACGTTTGCCCATTAACTCACCTCGCATTTGCCATGTGTACGTTGAACCGCTGTGTTAAACACACAACTGTAACATTACGAGCTGTGAATCAATTGCAGCATTACCAATTATGCCACAACTGCAACAGTACGAACTATGATACAAATGTAACGCTACGAACTGTAAATTAAATGTAATAATTCATTACGAACTATGTCACAACTGTAATAGTGGAAAAAAATCAATAATCGTTTTGGTGGTGATTTGTGACACAACTGTAGCTTTGCAAACTACGTGAAAGAATGTGTGTGTGTTTGTGTGTGTGTGTGTGTGGGGGGGGTGTGTGTGTGTGCGTGCTTGCGTGCGTGCGTGCGTGTGTGTGTGTGTGTGTGTGTGTGTGTGTGTGTGTGTGTGTAATTGAGACATACTTGGCTGGTAACGCAATAAAAGTACAAATGCAGAGCACGCCCCCAAAGGCCTATCGGACTTCTGATTTAGCTTTGCCGGATAAGCAGTTGTGAGTGCAAGCTAACGACCTGTTGGATAAAATTTCCACCGGTAAACTGATAAGACGGTAACAGCCGACCGCCATAATCAGCAGCTGGGGCAGTTGACGGCCTAGTTATCAGTGCGCTGAGACAGAGCTCACCACGAAGCCTATCTTTCCTGGCACAAGTTGAGGAGCAGCGCATTTCCGTGGAGACGACTGGTGCTGTGCTGCCAGCGAACCTTGCCCGAAGTCATGAAGTCGGTCTTGCTGCTTGATTGTGACTGGGTGGAAGATGGGTGAATGTAGCCTGAGCTGAACCGTGCACCAAGACAACAGGACCCATATATGACGACGGACATGTGGTGATGGCAGTATGAAGACGGACCTGTGGTGATGGCAGTATGAAGAAGGACCTGTGGTGATGGCAGTATGAAGACGGACATGTGGTGATGGTAGTATGAAGACGGACATGTGGTGATGGCAGTATGAAGACGGACATGTGGTGATGGCTGTATGAAGACGGACATGTGGTGATGGCTGTATGAAGAAGGACCTGTGGTGATGGCAGTATGAAGAAGGACCTGTGGTGATGGCAGTATGAAGACGGACATGTGGTGATGGCAGTATGAAGAAGGACCTGTGGTGATGGCAGTATGAAGACGGACATGTGGTGATGGCTGTATGAAGAAGGACCTGTGGTGATGGCAGTATGAAGAAGGACCTGTGGTGATGGCAGTATGAAGACGGACATGTGGTGATGGCAGTATGAAGAAGGACCTGTGGTGATGGCAGTATGAAGACGGACCTGTGGTGATGGCAGTATGAAGACGGACATGTGGTGATGGCTGTATGAAGAAGGACCTGTGGTGATGGCAGTATGAAGAAGGACCTGTGGTGATGGCAGTATGAAGACGGACATGTGGTGATGGCAGTATGAAGAAGGACCTGTGGTGATGGCAGTATGAAGACGGACATGTGGTGATGGCAGTATGAAGAAGGACCTGTGGTGATGGCGTATGAAGACGGACATGTGGTGATGGCAGTATGAAGAAGGACCTGTGGTGATGGCAGTATGAAGAAGGACCTGTGGTGATGGCAGTACGAAGAAGGACCTGTGGTGATGGCAGTATGAAGAAGGACCTGTGGTGATGGCAGTATGAAGACGGACATGTGGTGATGGCAGTATGAAGAAGGACCTGTGGTGATGGCAGTATGAAGAAGGACCTGTGGTGATGGCAGTATGAAGAAGGACCTGTGGTGATGGCAGTATGAGGATATACCTGTTGTGATGGCAAATATGAGGATGTACCTGTGGTGATGGCAATATGAGGGTATACCTTTGGTGATGGCAATATGAGGGTATACCTTTGGTGATGGCAATACGAGGATCTACCTTTGGCGATGGCAATACGAGGATGTACCTGTGGTGATGGCAATATGAGGATGTACCTGTAGTGACGGCAATATGAGGATATACCTTTGGTGATGGCAATATTAGGGTATACCTTTGGTGATGGCAACATGAGGATGTACTTTTGGTGATGGCAATATGAGGGTATACCTTTGGTGATGGCAACATGAGGATGTACTTTGGTGATGGCAATATGAGGGTATACCTTTGGTGATGGCAATATGAGGGTATACCTTTGATGATGGCAATATGAGGATGTACCTTCGGTGATGGCAATATGAGGACGGACCTGTTGTGATGGCAATATAAGGATATACCTTTGATGGTGTTTATGCTACTGGCGTGCCATGTGAGAGTTTCCGTGGGCGATTCGGTCTTTAGGTATTTGTTGTTGTGTTCATGTCACGTCTTTCGAATGGTAAATAACTCCCTTTATTGTAGATCTTGCACCACGGATGAACTCTGAACTGCGGAGTACGGGAGAAGTTGGGACGTTCGTAAAAAGAGTAAAGCCCGGAGATGTGATAAACTAAACTAGAATGATTTTAACTGAGCAGCAATTACTCGCAACTGTAAAAGCCCGAGATAGGATAAACTGAGCTAGGATGATTTTAACTGAACAGCAATTACTCGCAACTGTAAAAGCCGGAGATATGATCAAGTGAGCTAGGATGATTTTAACTGAAGAGTAATTACTTGTAACTGTAAAAGCCGGATATGTGATAAATGAACTAGGATTATTTTAACTGAACATCAGCTACTCGTAGCTGCGTTAGCATCGGCTCATGAGTTCAAACAGGGTTACTTAATATTTTACAATTTTGATGTTCCTGTTGTCAATCGGAGAATCGGTTGTTGTCTTCGGTAACACATTTATAGCCGCTAAGGTGTGTTAGCTGAGAGTAAGGATTCTTATGTTCTGACAGAGTCTGCCATGTACTCGGTGATTTTCTTTCGTTAGTATTGGGTTGATATTCTCACCGTTATGTAAGCCCTTACCCCCCCCCCCCCCCCCCCTCCTCCCTCCTACGCTTCGATCTAAACGGTAACGCATTTAAAGGCAAATGTAAATGTTGGTTACTTTCAGGTATCACTGAAGATCAGAAGGGGAGAAAACCATGCGGTGTGTTAGTAGCGAGGATGCTGACTTGTCGCAGTTGTCGCTTCTGCCTTCGCCACTCTGTCACGGCCCCGACTTTGCTAACGTTGGCATGGGAACCACTGCGACTGAACTCGGCAGCCTGAGCTGTGCAGTAATCAACGCCTTGCCAGCTGCCACGACCACGTGCACTGCCCCGCTTGAGGTCGACGCTGCTCCTGAAGACGCTTCAGCTGCTAATGACGCTGCTGTCACTGCGGTGACCTCACGTGAGCGCGAGCGCCACAATCCCCAGACTGACGATGCCGAAGGGTCTCTGTCGCTAAATGTTGACGATGCCGAGGGGTCTCTGTCGCTAAATATTGACGATGCCGAAGGGTCTCTGTCGCTAAATGTTGACGATGCCGAGGGGTCTCTGTCGCTAAATATTGACGATGCCGAGGGGTCTCTGTCGCTAAATATTGACGATGCCGAAGGGTCTCTGTCGCTAAATATTGACGATGCCGAGGGGTCTCTGTCGCTAATTGTTGGCGATGCCGAGGGGTTTCGGTCGCTGAATGTGGACGCAGCGAGGTCTTGTAGTTCGTCAGGTAGCGACACCCAACTCCCCAGCCCAAGTTCCTTTTCGCCTCTCAGCGCCAGCCAATCAGAATCGGAGAGTTCGCACGTGTCTGTCGTCAGGAACGCCTTCTCCGCTCGCAGATCTCGCAGCACCACCAATAACAAACTCGTTTCCAGCACTGCTTTGTGTGACGTTACGGTTAACAGGTCGGGTAGCGTCGACGTCGCGGTCGACGACGTGACGGCGGACGATGCGACACTGTTGGCTCAGGACAGAGCGTCCCCAGGTTTTAACCACCTTCCTTTTCCCAAAGGAGTGGCAGAAAATGGAACTGACGGTCGAACGAAGCGGCTGCAAGCAGAAAGCTCAAAACCAGCGGTTCCAACCGTTATTCCGTTACCAGACCATCCTCCCTTGCAAGTTCCAATGGGGCCTGGCACAGCTGTTCCAACTGTTGCTCCGTTATCAGACCATCCTCCTTTGCAAGTTCCAGCGGAGCCTGACACAACGGGCCGGACCCAAGCCGGCCCAGCCGCCCAGCTGCAGACGGTTCCGGAAACAGAGAACACGGACACGGACCCCGAGCACAACGCCCACATCGTGCTGCCAGAGCGGTACCACCAAGCGCTGAGAAATAGCGGTTCCTGCGGAGGCCTGTGTAGCTATGGTACCGACGGCGCTGGCTGTGGCAGCAGCCACCAAGACCTGACTTCCAGAGAGCGGGACCTGGGAACGGCTCTGGCTTGGATTCGTCACGAAATGGTGAGTAGTACAGTTCCTATGCTGCTCCTGTCTGGAATTCTCTTACTCGTGATATCTGCTTGATTTAGTGTTTTCCAAGCAAAGCGACAACATCCCCATTTCTACAAAACTACACCATGGACTAACACCTGACCACACAGCCATCTTGTGCAAACTTGATGTATATGTACCCGTACAAAAACCTGAAACTTTCTCGTACTGATACCTCAAAAAGATTAACATCGGCGTCTTTAAACAAGATCTCTCTTACGCTGTCTCACAAGCCTGTTCTATCAGTGACTACAGCAATCATCTCTGTTCTGTCCTTGACAAGCATGCCCCTTTCTGCCGTTGCACAATCCGTCACAAAGCACTGACACCAGCAAGAACACCAAGGCTTGGGCAGTCACAAAACACTGACACCAGCAAGAACACCAAGGCTTCATTAAAGTGTTGCTATACGCTGCATAGTTATATGGGCCATGTTAAGCTCAAGCTCCTCGGGAGGCTTTTACAGGGGTCTTGTGCGGAGACGTCGGTCAAAATCAAAAGAGTAGTTCGTTTGATTAAAAGAGGCTATCACACCAGAGGATGTACCTTTGGTGGAGTTTATGTGTCCCCTTGTGGGCACTCGCATGCCAGGGGACAGTTACCGTCGGCGATTCAGGTCTTTGTTGCTGTGTTCATGTGACGTCATTCGAGCACTAAGCGGCTCCCTCTGTTTGCTGAGCTAGTTTGGTTGTTCGTCAAAGTTTTCCATCAACAGCAAAAACATACGTCAGTGACTTTATATATGGGGGGGGGGGGACAGACAGACAGAGCTCAGGAGCTCATTGTTCTTTGCAAGGACAGTAATGAAATGGAGCGACTTCCCAGCTCAGACATTCTATGCCATCTCCTTTGGCAAATTTAGGTCCGAGCTGTCAAGCTAGCGAGAGCAACAATATACACATACATTTTTAAGTTTAACAGCTCGGATTTAAATTTGCCAAAGGGGATGGCATGGAATGTCTGAGCTGGGAAGTCGCTCCATTTCATTATTGTCTTTGCAAAGAACGTTGAGCTCCTGAGCTCTCTACGGCCGAGAGTTTGTTGGCAAGCTCTGCTGTGTGGAGGCTTCGGCTGTTTACTGTTGGAGCCATCGGCATCTCACAAATGCCCAGCCAGTTATGAATACAGAACACGCGCCGACGAAATTTTGCAACGATGCAAAAGTGACATGCAGTTCAGTTGAAGCAAGCTTATGCAGCGGACGACTGATGGCCGTCCATTGGCTTCGCGATTCATAAAAAGTCAACAAGTGCAGGGGGTAACCCTATACTTCATTGTCCCTTGCGGGAAATTCTGGTCTGGTCGCCTTACCTGGGTAAAGGCACCGCAGTCGCAAGAGCAGTGAGCAGTGCTTTCGTGTTTCCAGACAACGGTATGGCTGCCAGTGTTTGGGATTACTAACGTGCACCTAGCTGTTGATGACGAACACCGTACGAGAGTGTGCACTGAAAGTTGACTCTGGAAGAAAATGTATCATTGGCGGGAGCTGCCACAAGTATCATTTTTGTCGCGATAAAAGTTTTGTCGCGACAAACACGTCTTTTGTCGCGACAAAAGTGCTTGTCGCGACCAACATATTTTTGTCATGACTAAAGTTTTGTCGCGATATATTTTGGTCGCGACAAAAATAATTTTGTCGCGACCAAAGTATGCTTGTCGTGCTAAAAACTTTTGTCGTGACAAACACGTGTTTGTCATATTTTTCGCGACAAAAATATTTTGTCGCGACAAGCATACTTTTGTCGCGACAAAAATGATACTTGTGGCAGCTCCCGCCAATAATAGAAAAATTCCTTGCGACACCGGGGACTTGGAATTGCGTATTGCGCCTGGTTCAGTATTGCGCCTGCGTCAGTATTGCGCCTGGCTTTTCAGTCCGACGTTTTACCAACTGAGCTATCGAGCTCTCCGCTCACTCACTGACGTCACAACATAATGACGACTGTGGCCATTGGCTGCGCCCTTATTACTGCTAGAGAAATTCGTGGTGAAACAAAGGTAAACTTTCTAATGCAAACTTCAACAAAGAGCGCAGAGGTTGTGTTGACCAATCAACAAGATTCCGTCTGGAGATCTTCTGCACAAAAGCCGCAGTGTCTCTCTT
>JABMCL010002789.1:222500-245000 GCA_018857735.1 Alviniconcha marisindica | reverse complement strand
CTGTGGGATCAGGCAACAGACATCAAGTAATTAGGTCCTGGTGTCTGTCTACAGGTTTAGATGGATTTGATAATATGTCAAATATGTTATTATATCTGTGGGATCAGACAACAGACATCAAGTAATTAGGTCCTGGTGTCTGTCTACAGGTTTAGATGGATATGATAATATGTAAAATATGTTATTATATCTGTGGGATCAGGCAACAGACATCAAGTAATTAGGTCCTGGTGTCTGTCTACAGGTTTAGATGGATTTGATAATATGTAAAATATGTTATTATATCTGTGGGATCAGACAACAGACATCAAGTAATTAGGTCCTGGTGTCTGTCTACAGGTTTAGATGGATTTGATAATATGTCAAATATGTTATTATATCTGTGGGATCAGACAACACACATCAAGTAATTAGGTCCTGGTGTCTGTCTACAGGTTTAGATGGATTTGATAATATGTCAAATATGTTATTATATCTGTGGGATCAGACAACAGACATCAAGTAATTAGGTCCTGGTGTCTGTCTACAGGTTTAGATGGATTTGATAATATGTAAAATATGTTATTATATCTGTGGGATCAGACAACAGACATCAAGTAATTAGGTCCTGGTGTCTTTCTTCTGCAGGTTCAGATGAAGGAGCAGGACAAGGTGTTGCTGAAGCGGTTCATCGAGCTCAGAGCCAGCATCCTCCAGCTACGCTGCATGTACGACGTCCTCGGCTCCACCTCCGACCTCAGCAGCATGGACGGAAGTAGCGTGTCGCTGAATGAAGCGCGCAAGTCACCGCGCATGCGCAGCTTTGTGCGCACGGAGAGTGACGCCGTACTGTCGGGAGAAATGTACAGAGCGACGTCATCGCTGTCTCTGCCCTGCTCGCCGCAGCTGGCGAGACTGAGGTGGAAAAGCGATAATCTCATCTGAGGGGATCACGACGTCAGTGTGATCATGTTGCAGCTTCGGAATACTATACTTCATAAACAACGGCAAAACTTCTAAGAGACAGGTTTTTTCGTAAAACAGTCACGCTTGACGACCCAGACTAACATGAACGTGCGTTTGTTCGTCTGCAGCAATGACGCCAGCCGTTTCTCTGTACAATGTATATGGCAGGGTGTCCTTTTTCTCTGGCGGCATTGGTCGATGGAGGTCTGTCGAAAATGATGCGTGTCGGTGACAATGAACAATTCCTAAACGATCGTTTCGTCAGAGAAGGCCAGTTATCCTTGTCATAGCGTCAGTATGCGTGGCCTGTGATGGCCAAAGAACATACTCGTGTGCACTTCGCCCCACTGTGAAGATTTAGGCTGCAGTGAATCGGTCAGCGCTGCGCTGGGCTTACTGGCTTGCACTGACATTAGTATTAACTCATTGCCATTGACCTTTAGTTCTAGTTACTTCATAAATTTATATTTACCTTCACCTGCAATGCTTCCCGATGTGGAACACCGCACACGCACTGGGAATCTTCAGCAGTCACAGATTCCCTGTGTTAAAATCATAGTCCAGTTGGAGTGGGGATCTTAACTGATTTGTCGTTTTTGTATAGCGTTATTCTCTGCTTCCGAGCAGACTCACTGCGCTCTAGTCGTATACATGTGTCTATGAATGAATGACTGTAGACTGTGGCCTTACACAGCACGTTTTGAATATCCACCGAAGTGATGTACTTACAGCGCTGCAATCTGCCACCTGCACTTTTGGCGAATGATCGGGATCTTTTACGTGCCACTTTGGTAACACGGCAGTGGGGCGGATACCGAAGTAAGAGTCAGCACAGAATCGAACCCGCGACATCTTGACCACGAGTCCTGCGCTCTACCACTGAGCTACCCCCGCCAGAGGTATCTTCAGCTGTCCAAGATCCCCTCTGTTAAAACCACAGCCCTCCTCTGTTGGGAGTCCACGGCTGTCAAAGATCCCCTCTGTTAAAACCACAGCCCTCCTCTGTTGCGAATCCACAGCTGTCCAAGATCCCCTCTGTTAAAACCACAGCCCTCCTCTGTTGGGATTCCACAGCTGTCAAAGATCCCCTCTGTTAAGACCTCAGCCCTCTTCTGCTGGGATTCCACAGCTGTCAAAGATCCCCTCTGTTAAAACCTCAGCCCTCTCTGTTGGGATTCCACGGCTGTCAAAGATCCCCTCCACAGCTGTCCAAGATCCCCTCTGTTAAGACCACAGCCCTCCTCTGTTGGGATTCCACAGCTGTCAAAGATCCCCTCTGTTAAGACCTCAGCCCTCCTCTGTTGGGTTTCCACAGCTGTCAAAGATCCCCTCTGTTAAAACCTCAGCCCTCTCTGTTGGGATTCCACGGCTGTCAAAGATCCCTTCCACAGCTGTCCAAGATCCCCTCTGTTAAGACCACAGCCCTCCTCTGTTGGGATTCCACAGCTGTCAAAGATCCCCTCTGTTAAAACCACAGCCCTCCTCTGTTGGGTTTCCACAGCTGTCAAAGATCCCCTCTGTTAAGACTTCAGTCCCCTTTGCTGAGAATCCACAACTACGCTGAGCCGGGAGTATGCCCAAAATATGCACCTAGCTTGCTACCGGGAAATCTGCCTTTTCTGGTTTCGGACTTGTGGTTTCACCCTCACAGTCCGAGAGGCAACTTGACCTGCCGTGCACCCAACCCCTAACCCTTAGTACTCAGCTACATTAGTTTTGAAGTGTTCCTTACAGTGTGCCAAACATGTTAGAAGCTGTTCCCAACAAATCTTTTGGGAGGCACCAGAGTTACAGCCCTTGACGTAAGGTCTTTCACACCGACTGAAGACACCAAGGCGTGGTCGACAACCACCTGACTTAAATCACCGAGAAACCATTTCTTACTGATCAAAATGATTAAAATCTAGACAGTGCAGAAGGCATTCGGACACACACTCATTACTGATTTGAATCATTTTGACCAATAAGAAATGGTTTCTCGGTGATTTAAGTCAGGTGGTTGTCGACCACGCCTTGGTGTCTTCAGTCGGTGTGAAAGACCTTACGTCAAGGGCTGTAACTCTGGTGCCTCCCAAAAGATTTCTTGGGAACAGCTTGTAACGTGTTTGGCACACTGTAAGGAACACTTTGAGACTAGTTTAGCCGAGTACTGGGGGTGGTGGGGATGCGCGATAGGTCAAGTGAACTCTCGGACTATCAGTTTTACGTTTGAATATGCTCTCGTTCTGTTTGCAACAACTCAGTTGTAATCCTAACCGTCAGTCCTTGTGAATCACTTTACCTGGAATTATTTATACAATGTCTGCAGAATGTATCCTGTCTTCAAGATATTGCACTATCTACCCATTCACCAGATTTCTAATTCCTTCCTCCAGATAACACTGTTATCACTCCAAAGTTTAAAAAAAGAAAAAGAAGAAGCAACGTATATATATATATCCACGAATTTATATTCTTTGATCTAACAATATAGTAATCTTGAATCATAAAACATTTTCAAAAAGTACATCAACTCATTGACTTTCTGCGTCAACTTAAGAAGTTTGGCGTCAACAAAACCGACATAACCCGATTGTACAGAGCAGTGGTCGAGAGTGTGCTGACCTTTTTTAACCACTGTCTGTACGGCAGTGTAGCCCAGCCGAACAAAAACAAATTGAACATCCGACAGCAGGCTATGCATTGTGTAGCCCAGCCGGACAAAAACAAACTGAACACCCGACAGCAGGCTATGCATTGTGTAGCCCAGCCGGACAAAAACAACTGAACACCCGACAGCAGGCTATGCATTGTGTAGCCCAGCCGGACAAAAACAAACTGAACACCCGACAGCAGGCTATGCATTGTGTAGCCCAGCCGGACAAAAACAAACTGAACACCCGACAGCAAGCTGTGCATTGTCCAACGTGTCATGTTGCATCTGGATTGCTGTACATCGGTTGTTTCTTTGATGACTTGCACTCTGTGTGTATATGTGCATTGGTGCGTGTGTGTGTGTGTTTGTGTGTGTGTGTGTTTTAGTTTGTTGTGCTGGTGTTTAAGAATGTAGGGAAATGTATGAATGAACTATACCATCCACCTTTCTTGTACAATTATTTGCATAACTTTAATTGTCACTTGGTATGAATAAAGTATATCACTTGGCACGAATAAAGTGTTTTATTTTATCATATGGCATTAAAATACACATCAAAACAGCAACAAACTTAAAAAGAAATTAAAAAGAGAGAGAGAAACAAACAAAAAACAATCACATAAAAAACAAAAAATAATCACTGATCTTAAATTTCACTTTTAAATATTACATTTGTAATCCTAACTATATCGCCCTGATCTAGCCGCCATGTCTGGCCTAAGCGTTAATCACCAATTATCTGTCTATCTGTCTGAACTGTAAGATCAAAGGCTTATGCGATTTCTTCGTAGCAGTACATAAGGTACATCTGAAAAAATTATATTTTCATAGTTCAGGAGCTGTGTGAGAGTCGAGGTGGCCGTCCTGGGCTGTCCGTCCTAATGAGCCTTCTGGTTTCCGTGGACGTAAAGCTATATTCAACCATGCTTCGGCATTGGTCTCTGCTTGTCCCTAATATGTCAACTGACATCTGAGGACATTAAGCAACACTACCTACCTAATGATATTTGTGGTTGGTAGATTCCGATATGACTACAACATAAGTGAAGAAAGTCTAAGTGCTCAGTCCGTTGGCACGCTCTTAAAGGAACTCTCCTTCAGCGGCTAAACTTCTCTTGTGGTTAAACGAACATGATCAGCGTTAAATGTTTTGTGACTGAACGTGCCGTTGATTTTATAACGGTTTTAGAAGAGGACTTTCCCAGACAGTATTACTAACACTGTTTTCACGAGCTCTTTCCCGCGTTTCAGTAAGACATCACTGATAGGATACCGGAACTTCTCAGTTTTGTGTACATGTCATGTATAAATATTTTTGTCAATGTTTATTTTTAAATCTGGACAGTCTGTTGAAATAGTTTCATTTTCCTAACGTTTTCTATAGGGAACAGCACAAAAAATTCGGAAATAAATTGATAGTGTTTGAAATTTCCAAGACGAACAATGAAATGATGTCTAGCGTTCTTTCGAACATTTTCGGGTGGCCTGGGGGAAACTCATCCAAACAGGTACGTTTGATTCCCAGGCACGCTTCGAGACACGATTCTGGCTCAACCAACACAAGCTCGTTGTGGTTTGTAGACACCTTCGACAAATCGCAGACTTATATACAACACAACTACCCGTGTGATTTCATGAATATGAAAGAAAACATTCTTTTTTTGAGAAATGACTGAACAACTACTGGTGACGTTGACAAAACTGATAGAACAGAACTAGGGAAATATATTCACCTATACGACGAAACACAAGGAAACAAGGAAACACAAGCGCTTTCGACAGAAAATTGTCTTCGTCAGGTGCAAGAAAAATAGACAGATAATAATAAAATAAGAAGGAAGCAAAGAAGAAGACAGACAAGAAGAAGCTGATGTAATCAAAAAAAATCACAAAATGTTAAGAATGGATACGCAGATTTAAAACGACGTCATCAAAATGACGAAAATTAGGAAGATTATAAAGTGCGCAGATCGTGGCAAACACTGAACTTCAAAACAAACAAGATCTGCCAACGGTATGTCGGTCCTTGCTTTTAGTACAACCCACACTATGGGGTTTTTTTCTCTCTTTTTGCCAAGCGAATAGCAAGGCTCCCAAAGTAGAACAGGTTTTCCCATACGCTACTTGTAACAATCACTCGTTTGTTGTTTTGTTTGCGGACTGATCCATTATGAAGCTGATGTTACAGTTTGGAAAAGTTCAATCGTAGGGGTTGATGCGTAGTATTGAGTACAGTTCACAAGGTGTTTGGGTGGCATAAGTTCCCCCAACCGAGCGAGTGGACGAATCTCCCCCATGCCACCCTATGTGTTTGGCTCAATGAAATGATGGCAAAATCATTTTGACGTCATTACGATGTCAATAATTTGACGCAAGATTATAGAAAGGAGAAGGAAGAGTGGAAGGAAACAATGCCTCTAGAAGTAGTTACTGATGGCAAATGACAAAAACTGAAAAGAATGACTAGGAATATGGACACAACAAGAGAACACGGGACGGGACATGTATTTTGTTTTGTGTGCCGCCTTCTTTTGTGCTAATAGATAATAAATACATTCTTTCATGTGCTATTATAGGAGCAAATAGCCCGTTGAATGAAAGCAGCGAAGAACTGAGAATGAAACAGTGATGTTCATATCTTCATAGTTCTTTTCAATTTTGTCAAGATTATGCAATCAAAGCAGAGATAATTTGGAGTTACTACCATTTATCTTCGGAGGACCAAAATAAAAAGAACGTTTAGCTCGACTCGCAAGAGACCGACAACGTAGATACAGGTGACCAGGTGGAGAGGTGGAGAGAGTGGTGCACAAGGTTAGACGTCTGCGATAGGAAACTGGCAAAGCTGTTACTGGACAAGTAAAAGAAAAGGTTCCTGATACTCTTTTTTGATTGATAGGAGTAGTCTACCGGAACCATACGTTTAAATATTCTACTAAGTACTACCTGTTTGCGTAAGTGTGTGCTTCTGGCGTGCCAACACCGGTAGGTTTTTCTTTTCTTTCATTATTATTATTATTATGGTGACTAAAATATTTCCTGTAGTAGCATCGGATCGATACGCTGAGAAAGAATTGTCACCCAACACCTTGCACCTCGGTCCAAACGGCAGCTACAGGTCTCATCCACTACAGTGAAGTACACATAGCACGATTAGGAGATTTATTCATAGAAAGACATAAAATTATTCACACAATCATCAGTTAAGTCGTCCGACAGATTATTACGCCTGAGCAGATTACCTGCCTGAGACAACGCCATTGTCATGTTTGTAGGCCGAGTCTACAAAAACTTGTGTAAAAGCAACAAAATGTAATGACGTAATACGCATTCCGTAAATAGCTGCACTCGGGGGGAGATCCCCAATCTATTTTTAGACCACTACAGTTATTCTTAAATTGCCGCATTTCAATTGGATTTTAACGTCCTGTCAGACGCACAGTGACAATTAAACAATAAGCAAATACACATTTCAAAGTTCTTTTCATAATTATGTACAAATTTTCTCAAGTCAGATGTACACATTAAAATGCAGGAAGCTATCCATTATCACACACACACGCGCGCGCGCGCGTGAACAGACTGCGGAATGAATAAAGTTAATGCCATTAGGACACGTCTAGGCTATATACTGAAGAACACATCTACCTACAACTAATATGAAGCGTCAGACATGTTTGATAAAACAATGAAAACAAACAGAAAAACATGCAGAACACACCATGAAACCGACACATCAGTTTGCATCAACAGCAGCAGTAAAGTTTAAAACAAAATCAGAATGGAGAACAAAAAACAAAAATTACAATATTGTACTTGTAAGCACACACAAAAAAACATCACGATGTAAACGTCAATGGCTGTCTTTTAAAGTGTATTGATACAGATCAGAAACAACAAATGAGAGAGAGAGAGAGAGAGAGAGAGAGAGAGAGAGAGAGAGAGAGAAGAGAGAGAGAGAGAGAGAGAGAGAACATTTTCTGTGGAGCTTCTTTCATCTTTTTGCCATTACGAAACCACCGCCTCCAACCACTCGCATTGTTCACCATCAGTACGCGCTGGTTGGAAATCCTCGTCAGTAATCTGCAATTTTCGTCATTAATAACTACACGGAAATCCTCGTCAGTATTCGGCAATATTTGTCATTAATAAGTTTCGCAAATCCTCGTCAGTATTCCTCATACATTGCCAATGTCTTCTCCACTTTTTACTATCAGAGTTGTTTCCCCTTTATCGATCAACAAATAGGCAACTTAGCTGCAGACTGCCTCGCTTGGTGGCGCTAGGCACATCTGGGGTTTTAGCATTGCTCAGATCAGCTGAAAAGGTGGCGCTGGACATATCTGGGAGGTTCAGTGCTCTAGCAAAGTCGCTCATGACAATCCGCGCCGCTGTAGATTGTTGTTTTTGGCCAGAGAACGCCCCAGTCGTGACAGTGTACAACAGCAGCATGCTTCACTTCTTGTCCCGGTCGGCTTTCTTCATGTAGGACACGATGGAGGTTTTGGACATCATCCTGCGTCGGACGGAATTAGCGTTGATGCTATGCACTTGCTGTGCGCCATTGGCCACGGGCGCAGTGCCAGTTGAACTCGCCCTGTCATGGTCGTAGCCTGATGACATAAAATCCAACATCAAATTAGAAGCAGTGTATTCAAAATTAATTTCAAACTGGAAATGTGAAATCTGCACCGGTTGTTCAACCTAAACTTTCAAATCTTCCCCCCCCCCCCCCCCCCCCCCCCCCCCCCCCCCCCAGCCACTGCAAAATTCACAAGGAAGGTCAAGGACAGAGCAGAGCCATGCTTCCCCTAAATATGACACCGGCGTATCGCATATTTATGTATAATCGTGTATCTTATTTTAATTGCATATTTCTGATCATGTATTTCTGATCAAGTATCTATCTCTGTTTCCCTACTCATGCAGTACTATTTCTAATCAAATATATTTAATCATATATCTTTAATCGTTTATTTATCTCTAATCATGTATTTCTGTTCCAGTGTTTGCAATCTTGTTTTGTCCTGAGCTGACCTCTGCGGTTGACGGGATGTTAAACTCTAAGAACTCTACTCTTGTATGTCTAATTCTGTACTTCTAATCGTGTATCACCAAGCATTCATTTGGAATCGTGTGCTTCTAATTATGTATCTCCAATCACGTATCTCTAGTCGTTTATTTCTAAACATGAATCTTCAGTAATGCAGCTCTCATTATGCATTTCCAATCATGTATATTCTGTCATATGTATTTAATCATGTATCTGTAATTATGCATATCCAATCGTGTACTTCTAATTATGTGTCTACTATCATGTATCTCCATTCATGTATCTCAGATCATGGATCTCTCATGATTTATCTCCTATAATGTATTTCTAATCATGTACTTATATATATATATATATATATATATATATATATAAAATGATGTATGTCTCTTTAATCATGTATCTCCAGTCATATTTTTCTAAACATTTATTCCTAGTGGTGTATTTATAATCATGTATTTCTAATGATATATAATCTATTTCTAATCACGTTTTTCTCATGTATAATCATGTATTTCTGATCAAGTATTTCTCATTTATATCTGATCATGACTCTTTAACTGTCTTTTTAATCATGTATTTCTAATAACAATCTAACCCTAACCCTACACCACAGCCACAGGCCACTACACCACAGCCACAGGCCACTACACAAGTCACTGGCCACTACACCACAGCCACTACACAAGTCACTGGCCACTACACCACAGGCCACTACACCACAGCCACAGGCCACTATACCACAGCCACAGGCCACTACACCACAGCCACAGGCCACTATACCACAGCCACAGGCCACTACACCATAACCACAGGTCACTACACCACAGCCACAGGCCACTACACCACAGTCACAGGCCACTACACCACAGCTACAGGCCACTACACCACAGCTACAGGCCACTACACCACAGTCACAAGCCTCTACACCAGTCACAGGCCACTACACCAGTCACAGGCCACTACACCACAGCTACGGGCCACTACACCATAGCTACAGGCCACTACACCACAGTCACAAGCCTCTACACCAGTCACAGGCCACTACACCACAGTCACAGGCCACTACAACACAACCACAGGCCACTACACCAATACCACAGGCCACTACACCACAGTCACAGGCCACTACACCACAGCCACAGGCCACTACACCACAGCCACAGGCCATTACACCAAAGCCACAGGCCACTACACCACAGCCACAGGCCACTATACCACAGCCACAGGCCACTACACCACAGCTACAGGCCACTACACCACAGGCCACTACACCACAGCCACAGGCCACTACACCACAGTCACAGGCCTCTACACCAGTCACAGGCCACTACACCACAGTCACAGGCCACTACACCAAAACCACAGGCCACTACACCAAAACCACAGGCCACTACACCACAGTCACAGACTACTACACCACAGCCACAAGCCACTACACCACAGCCACAGGCCACTATACCACAGCTACAGGCCACTACACCATAACCACAGGCCACTACACCACAGCTACAGGCCACTACACCACAGACCACTACACCACAGCCACAGGCCACTACACCAGACACAGGCCACTACACCACAGTCACAGGCCTCTACACCAGTCACAGGCCACTACACCACAGCCACAGGCCACTACACCACAGCTACAGGCGACTACACCACAGGCCACTACACCACAGCCACAGGCCACTACACCACAGTCACAGGCCTCTACACCAGTCACAGGCCACTACACCACAGTCACAGGCCACTACACCAAAACCACAGGCCACTACACCAAAACCACAGGCCACTACACCACAGTCACAGACCACTACACCACAGCCACAAGCCACTACACCACAGCCACAGGCCACTATACCACAGCTACAGGCCACTACACCATAACCACAGGCCACTACACCACAGCTACAGGCCACTACACCACAAGCCACTACACCACAGCCACAGGCCACTACACCAGTCACAGGCCACTACACCACAGTCACAGGCCTCTACACCAGTCACAGGCCACTACACCACAGTCACAGGCCACTACACCAAAACCACAGGCCACTACACCACAGTACCACAGGCCACTACACCACAGCCACAGGCCACTACACCACAGCCACAGGCCACTACACCACAGCCACAGGCCACTACACCACAGGCCACTACACCACAGCCACAGGCCACTACACCAGTCACTGGCCGCTACACCACAGCCACAGGCCACTACACCACAGCCACAGGCCACTACACCACAATCACATCCTTTGGCAAGGTGGCTTTTGTAGACACAGCCACAGCCACTACACTCACACACACACACACACACACACACACACACACACACACACACACACACACACACACACACACACACACACACACACACACACACACACACACACACACACACACACACACACACACACACACACACACACACACACACACCTTCATCCCAGGCCTCGTCCTCCGTATGAATTTCCATTTTCTGAACAATGAGCTTGAGCAGCTGGTTGTTCTTCTCCAGCACAGCGCCCATGTCCTTCACCCTGCCACCAACAGCAAGGCACAATCGTTAAAGTCGGGGACGCTTCACAGGACAGCATATTTAAAGTTGGGGACGCTTCACAATATAGCATAATTTATTGTAAAGCTGGGGACGCTTCACAAGACAGCATACTGTAAAGTTGGGGATGCTTCACAAGACAGCATATTGTAAAGCTGGGGACGCTTCACAAGACAGCATGCTGTAAAGTTGGGGACGCTTCACAAGACAGAATAATTTATCGTAAAGTCGGGGACGCTTCACAAGACAGCATATTGTAAAGTTGGGGACGCTTCACAAGACAGCATTTTGTAAAGTTTGGGACGCTTCACAAGACAGCATATCGTAAAGTCGGGGATGCTTCACAAGACAGCATATTGTAAAGTTGGGGACGCTTCACAAGACAGCATACTGTAAAGTTGGGGACGCTTCACAAGACAGCATTTTGTAAAGTCGGGGACGCTTCACAAGACAGCATATCGTAAAGTTGGGGACGCTTCACAAGACAGCATTTTGTAAAGTTGGGGACGCTTCACAAGACAGCATTTTGTAAAGTCGGGGACGCTTCACAAGACAGCATATCGTAAAGTTGGGGACGCTTCACAAGACAGCATATTGTAAAGTTGGGGACGCTTCACAAGACAGCATACTGTAAAGTTGGGGACGCCTCGCAAAACACCAAGTCCTCCAAGTCAGGTCAAGATAATAACAGATGTGAAATTAAGACTATGACGATGATGTTAGCGACGACTATTCCTTCCAGGAGCTCTAGTGCAGTCCAACGGGTCAGTGCCGATGTCAGACTGATACACTAATCACGAGATGATCCATTAGCAGCTTGAACTGGACCCTCTCATGTTGTCTGCGTCCTTCAGATCGACTGTTACAGACAGGTGTAGCAGTAACACCCTGTGTCTATCCACATGCATTTCAAACATCTTCAGTCATTAACACCAGGCAGATAAATGTACTTAGAGTAAATGCATATATCAGCGTAATAATCTGCAAAGCGCCCATGGCTTCTACGTTCCATGCGCAATGGCTTCTGTTCAGAGAAGGCGCTCAGAATGTTCGTTATTACTATGATCAAACAGTTTATACATTCTAACCGTGATCAAACAGGGTTACCACGTAGCTACTATGATCAAACAGTGTTTCACATTATCAATATGATCGAAGACTGTTTACACACTTTTGTTTCTGTTTGAGCAGCTCTTCCAGTAACAGCTTCCGGTTCAAGTCCGCATCACTTCCGCCTGCCGTCTCTTCTCGGTCTGGCACCGTCACTCTCGACCAGAACTGTTGCACAGAGAAGTACAGGCTGCTCTTTATTACTGACCATTTATCTCTTTCTTCGCTCGTCCTCCCCTCCCCCTCCACCCTCTCTCTCTCTCTCTTTGTCCCCCTCCCTCCTTCTTCGTCTCTCTCCATCATCCTTCCCCTCCCCCTCCATTCTCTCTTTGTACCCCTCCCTCCTTCTTCGTCTCTCTCCATCACCCTTCCCCTCCACTCTCTCTCTCTTTGTCCCCCTCCCTCCTTCTTCGTCTCTCTCCATCACCCTTCCCCTCCCCCTCCACTCTCTCTCTCTCTCTTTGTCCCCCTCCCTCCTTCTTCGTCTCTCTCCATCACCCTTCTTCTCCCCCTCCCCCCACCCCCTTCTCGTAATAAGGGTGTCCAGTAATGTTTCCTCTTTGTTGTACCTGGTGCGGCTAGGCCTAATTCTGCCTCCTTTTGGCCCTACGCCGAGTGGTAAGCCCATACACTCACACTGGCCAGTCCATTCTTAACATCACACTGGCCAGTCTATTCTTAACATCACACTCACACTGGCCAGTCCGTTCTTAACATCACACTGGCCAGTCTATTCTTAACATCACACTCACACTGGCCAGTCTATTCTTATCATCACTCACACACTGGCCAGTCCATTCTTAACATCACTCACACACTGGCCAGTCCATTCTTAACATCACACTCACACTGGCCAGTCCATTCCTAACATCGCACTCACACTGGCCAGTCCATTCTTAACATCACACTCACACTGGCCAGTCCATTCTTAACATCACACTGGCCAGTCTATTCTTAACATCACACTCACACTGGCCAGTCTATTCTTATCATCACTCACACACTGGCCAGTCCATTCTTAACATCACTCACACACTGGCCAGTCCATTCTTAACATCACACTCACACTGGCCAGTCTATTCTTCACATCACACTCATACTGGCCAGTCTACTCTTAACATCACACTCACACTGGCCAGTCCATTCTTAACATCACACTCACACACTGGCCAATGTGAGTATGAGGCGTGATGTTAAGACAGACTGGCCAATGTGAGTATGAGGGGTGATGCTAAGACAGACTGGCCAATGTGAGTATGAGGCGTGATGCTAAGACAGACTGGCCAATGTGAGTATGAGGCGTGATGCTAAGACAGACTGGCCAATGTGAGTATGAGGCATACTTCTAAGAACAGAATCATGCCTCATGCTACCAATGATCAGTGTGTTCTTAGCATCACACCTGATCCTCACACTTGCAAGGCTATTCTTTGCATCACGCCTCATACTCACATTGGCCAGTCTGCTTAGCATCACGCCTCATACTCACATTGGCCAGTCTGTCTTAGCATCACGCCTCATACTTACATTGACCAGTCTGTCTTAACATCACGCCTCATACTCACATTGGCCAGTCTGTCTTAGCATCACGCCTCATACTCACATTGGCCAGTGTGTCTTAGCATCACGCCTCATACTCACATTGACCAGTCTGTCTTAACATCACGCCTCATACTCACATTGGCCAGTCTGTCTTAGCATCACGCCTCATACTCACATTGACCAGTCTGTCTTAGCATCACGCCTCATACTCACATTGGCCAGTCTGCTTAGCATCACGCCTCATACTCACATTGGCCAGTCTGTCTTAGCATCACGCCTCATACTCACATGGCCAGTCTGTCTTAGCATCACGCCTCATACTGACACTGGCCAGTCTGTTAAGCATCACGCCTCATACTACATTGGCCAGTCTGTCTTAGCATCACGCCTCATACTCACATTGGCCAGTCTGTCTTAGCATCACGCCTCATACTACATTGGCCAGTCTGTCTTAGCATCACGCCTCATACTACACTGGCCAGTCTGTTTAGCATCACGCCTCATACTGACATTGGCCAGTCTGTTTAGCATCACGCCTCATACTACATTGCCAGTCTGTCTTAGCATCACGCCTCATACTACACTGGCCAGTCTGTTTTAAAGCATCACGCCTCATACTACACTGGCCAGTCTGTTACATCACGCCTCATACTACATGGCCAGTCTGTTAATGCATCACGCCCCATACTGACACTGGCCAGTCTGTTAATGCATCACGCCTCATACTGACACTGGCCAGTCTGTTAATGCATCACGCCTCATACTCACATGGCCAGTCTTTAGCATCACGCCTCATACTGACACTGGCCAGTCTGTCTTAGCATCACGCCTCATACTGACACTGGCCAGTCTGTTAATGCATCACGCCTCATACTGACACTGGCCAGTCTATCTTAGCATCACGCCTCATACTCACATTGGCCAGTCTGTCTTAGCATCACGCCTCATACTCACACTGGCCAGTCTGTCTTAGCATCACGCCTCATACTCACATTGGCCAGTCTGTCTTAGCATCACGCCTCATACTCACATTGACCAGTCTGTCTTAACATCACGCCTCATACTCACATTGGCCAGTCTGTCTTAGCATCACGCCGCATACTCACATTGGCCAGTCTGTCTTAGCATCACGCCTCATACTGACACTGGCCAGTCTGTCTTAGCATCACGCCTCATACTGACACTGGCCAGTCTGTTAATGCATCACGCCCCATACTGACACTGGCCAGTCTGTTAATGCATCACGCCTCATACTAACACTGGCCAGTCTGTTAATGCATCACGCCTCATACTAACACTGGCCAGTCTGTTAATGCATCACGCCTCATACTGACGCCCCATACTGACACTGGCCAGTCTGTTAATGAATCACGCCTCATACTAACACTGGCCAGTCTGTTAATGCATCACGCCTCATACTCACACTGGCCAGTCTGTTAATGCACCACGCCTCATACTCACACTGGCCAGTCTGTCTTAGCATCACGCCTCATACTCACATTGGCCAGTCTGTTAATGCATCACGCCTCATACTCACATTGGCCAGTCTGTTAATGCACCACGCCTCATACTCACACTGGCCAGTCTGTTAATGCATCACGCCTCATACTCACACTGGCCAGTCTGTTAATGCATCACGCCTCATACTGACACTGGCCAGTCTGTTAATGCATCACGCCTCATACTCACATTGGCCAATCTGTTAATGCATCTGTTGGGGAAGTACTTGTAGCTGGACTGTTCAAAGCGAGCCAACATGAACATTGGCATCTTTCTCTCCATGTGCGAGAGAAACTCCACCTGCACCAGCAAGAAAGACACGGGATGATGAGGATGACTATGATGATGATGACGGTGATGGTGATATTGATGACAGTAATGACGTATGTTTCCATTCCCTCAAATGCTCGTTGCATTGATTTATTCTACTTACGAGTGCGTGGTATCTGTTTGGCTTTATTTTGTGTGCTTTTGTCCCTCGCACGCCTGTGTGAGTGTGTGTGTGTGAGTGTGTGTGTGTGTGTGTGTGTGTGTGTGTGTGTGTGTGTGTGTGTGTGTGTGTGTGTGTGTGTGTGTGTGTGTGTGCGCGCGTGCGTGTCGGTTATTACCTGACTAGCTAAACGTTTAAGACGAGCGTTTCTCTGCACGGACTCAATGTCTCCCACTGCCAGGCCGATCTGAACACAACACACAGCAATGTTAGTCGTTCGGCCATGACCTCATGACCCTGCCTCCCCCTACACACACACACACACAGTCGCGCACACACACACACACACACACACACACACACACACACACACACACACACACACACACACACACACACACACACACACACACACACACACACACACACACACACACACACACACACACACACACACACACACACACACACACACACACACAGTCGCACACACACACACATACACACATACACACAGTCACACACACATCACTCCAACCACCAGACCGACTGGAACACCACAGACGATAGCGTTCCGTTGTTGCCAAGCCAAACGTCAGTGCAAACTCACCAGCAGGTTCATGAGGAGGATGGGCATCAGAAGGACAAAGACGGCGACCATGAAGAGGGTCAGAGCACCGAAGTGAAGAGTGCTGTTGTCGCCGTCGGCGAAGGGCTCGTTGAAGGACGCCATGTAGTCCAGCTCCAGCATCATCATCGTGGTCCTCATGAACGACAAGCCAGGCGTGGAGTAGGCGCGAGTCACCTGCAGAAATCAGGTGAAGTACGATGCCTTGAGGTCAGAGGGTTAGTTCTTGGATTTTGAAGTCCCGTCACTCTCACGGAGTCAGCTAGAAAATCAGGTGATTGTAAGACGCCTTGAGTTCGGGGTTCGGGGGAACACCTGCAGAGAATCAGGTGAATGTACGATGCTGCATTGTGGTAAGGGGGGGGGGGAGGGGGAGAGATACCCATGCAGAGAGTCAGATGATCGTCAGGACCAACCTGATCACTGCATTGCCCATTATCATTATGGTTGTCAGGTCTGAGCTAATCACTACATTCACCATCGTCATTGGATCGTCAGGACCTACCTTATCTCTGCACTGACCATTATGGTTATGGTCGTCAGGACCTACCTGTCGTCAGGACCTACCTCATCTCTGCACTGACCATTATGGTTATGGTCGTCAGGATCTACCTGTCGTCAGGACCTACCTCATCTCTGCATTGACCATTATGGTTATGGTCGTCAGGACCTACCTTATCTCTGCATTGACCATTATGGCTACGGTCGTCAGGACCTACCGGTCGTCAGGACCTACCTCATCTCTGCATTGACCATTATGGTTAAGGTCGTCAGGACCTACCTGTCGTCAGGACCTACCTCATCTCTGCATTGACCATTATGGCTACGGTCGTCAGGACCTACCTCATCTCTGCACTGACCATTATGGTTATGGTCGTCAGGATCTACCTGTCGTCAGGACCTACCTCATCTCTGCATTGACCATTATGGTTATGGTCGTCAGGACCTACCTTATCTCTGCATTGACCATTATGGCTACGGTCGTCAGGACCTACCGTCGTCAGGACCTACCTCATCTCTGCATTGACCATTATGGTTAGGTCGTCAGGACCTACCTGTCGTCAGGACCTACCTCATCTCTGCATTGACCATTATGGCTACGGTCGTCAGGAACCTACCTGTTCCGGCCCCCAGGACCTACCTCATCTCTGCATTGACCATTATGGCTACGGTCGTCAGGACCTACCTCATCTCTGCATTGACCATTATGGCTACGGTCGTCAGGACCTACCTCATCTCTGCATTGACCATTATGGCTACGGTCGTCAGGACCTACCTGTCGTCAGGACCTACCTGTCGTCAGGACCTACCTCATCTCTGCATTGACCATTATGACTACGGTCGTCAGGACCTACCTGTCGTCAGGACCTACCTCATCTCTGCATTGACCATTATGGCTACGGTCGTCAGGACCTACCTGTAGTCAGGACCTAACTCATCTCTGCATTGACCATTATGGGCTACGGTCGTCAGGACCTACCTGTCGTCAGGACCTACCTCATCTCTGCATTGACCATTATGGCTACGGTCGTCAGGACCTACCTGTCGCAGGACCTACCTCATCTCTGCATTGACCATTATGGCTACGGTCGTCAGGACCTACCTGTCAGTCAGGACCTACCTCATCTCTGCATTGACCATTATGGTTATGGTCGTCAGGACCTACCTGTCGTCAGGACCTACCTGTCGTCAGGACCTACCTCATCTCTGCATTGACCATTATGGCTACGGTCGTCAGGACCTACCTGTCGTCAGGACCTACCTCTGACTACTCATCTCTGCATTGACCATTATGGCTACGGTCGTCAGGACCTACCTGTCGTCAGGACCTACCTCATCTCTGCATTGACCATTATGGCTACGGTCGTCAGGACCTACCTGTCGTCAGGACCTACCTCATCTCTGCATTGACCATTATGGCTACGGTCGTCAGGACCTACCTATCGTCAGGACCTACCTGTCGTCAGGACCTACCTCATCTCTGCATTGACCATTATGGCTACGGTCGTCAGGACCTACCTCATCTCAGCATTGACCATTATGGCTACGGTCGTTGGACCTACCTGTCGTCAGGACCTACCTTACCTCTCTGCATTGACCATTATGGCTACGGTCGTCAGGACCTACCTGTCGTCAGGACCTACCTCATCTCTGCATTGACCATTATGGCTACGGTCGTCAGGACCTACCTGTCGTCAGGACCTACCTCATCTCTGCATTGACCATTATGGCTACGGTCGGCAGGACCTACCTTATCTCTGCATTGACCATTATGGCTACGGTCGTCAGGACCTACCTATCGTCAGGACCTACCTGTCGTCAGGACCTACCTCATCTCTGCATTGACCATTATGGCTACGGTCGTCAGGACCTACCTGTCGTCAGGACCTACCTCATCTCTGCATTGACCATTATGGCTACGGTCGTTGGACCTACCTGTCGTCAGGACCTACCTTATCTCTCTGCATTGACCATTATGGCTACGGTCGTCAGGACCTACCTGTCGTCAGGACCTACCTCATCTCTGCATTGACCATTATGGCTACGGTCGTCAGGACCTACCTGTCGTCAGGACCTACCTCATCTCTGCATTGACCATTATGGCTACGGTCGTCAGGACCTACCTGTCGTCAGGACCTACCTTATCTCTGCATTGACCATTATGGCTACGGTCGTCAGGACCTACCTATCGTCAGGACCTACCTGTCGTCAGGACCTACATCATCTCTGCATTGACCATTATGGCTACGGTCGTCAGGACCTACCTGTCGTCAGGACCTACCTCATCTCTGCATTGACCATTATGGCTACGGTCGTTGGACCTACCTGTCGTCAGGACCTACCTTACCTCTCTGCATTGACCATTATGGCTACAGTCGTCAGGACCTACCTGTCGTCAGGACCTACCTCATCTCTGCATTGACCACTATGGCTACGGTCGTCAGGACCTACCTGTCGTCAGGACCTACCTCATCTCTGCATTGACCATTATGGCTACGGTCGTCAGGACCTACCTGTCGTCAGGACCTACCTCATCTCTGCACTGACCATTATGGCTACGGGTCGCTCAGGAACCTCCAGGACCATCATCTCTGCATTGACCATTATGGCTACGGTCGTCAGGACCTACCTGTCGTCAGGACCTACCTCATCTCTGCACTGACCATTATGGCTACGGTCGTCAGGACCTACCTGTCGTCAGGACCTACCTTATCTCTGCATTGACCATTATGGCTACGGTCGTCAGGACCTACCTGTCGTCAGGACCTACCTCATCTCTGCATTGACCATTATGGCTACGGTCGTCAGGACCTACCTGTCGTCAGGACCTACCTCATCTCTGCATTGACCATTATGGCTACGGTCGTCAGGACCTACCTGTCGTCAGGACCTACCTCATCTCTGCATTGACCATTATGGCTACGGTCGTCAGGACCTACCTGTCGTCAGGACCTACCTTATCTCTGCATTGACCATTATGGCTACGGTCGTCAGGACCTACCTGTCGTCGGACCTACCTCCTTGCTAATCAGCATGTGGAAGGAGAGGCCGAACGCCACGATGAGGACGGAGAAGACACACACTGCCTGAAGCAGGGTCCTCAGAACCTCCAGGAACATCACCACGTAGATCCCGAAAAAATCAAACCTGCACGCACACACAGTTAAACATAGAAACGGCATACCCGTCTGCCTTGCTTTTGAGACATGTCTTAATTACCACCAGCCACTTTAACTGCTGCCATAAACACTTGGCTAAATAGCAGACGCCAAAGTTACATACTACATGTAGGCAGACAGTACAGGCAGACAGTACACGCAGTCAGACAGTACAGGCAGGCAGACAGTACAGGCAGACAGTACAGGCAGACAGTACACGCAGTCAGACAGTACAGGCAGGCAGACAGTACAGGCAGACAGTACAGGCAGACAGACAGTACAGGCAGACAGTACAGGCAGACAGTACACGCAGTCAGACAGTACAGACAGGCAGACAGCACAGGTAAGCAGACAGTACAGGTAGGCAGACAATACAGGTAAGCAGACAGTACAGGTAGGCAGACAGTACAGGTAGGAAGACAGTACAGTCAGACAGTACAGGTACCCAGACAGTATAGGCAGACAATACAGGCAGGCAGACAGTACAGGCAGACAATACAGGCATAGAGGGAGGCAGAGCGGTAGGCAGACAGTACAGGTAAGCAGACAGTACAGGTAGGCAGACAGTACAGGTAAGCAGACAGTACAGGTAGGCAGACAGTACAGGCAGACAGTACAGGTACCCAGACAGTATAGGCGAAACAGGCAGGCACATACAGGCAGGCAGACAGTACAGGCAGACAATACAGGCATAGAGGGAGGCAGAGCGGTAGGCAGACAGTACAGGTAGGCAGACAGTACAGGCAGACAGTACAGGTAGGCAGACAGTACAGGCAGACAGTATAGGCAGACAGTACAGGCAGACAGTACAGGTAGGTAGACAGTACAGGTAGGTAGACAATACAGGCAGACAGTACAGGCAGGCAGACGGTACAGGCAGACAGTACAGGTAGGCAGACAGTACATTCAGGCAGACAGTACAGGCAGACAGTACAGGCAGACAGTACATGCAGGCAGACAGTACAGGCAGTGCAGAAAGGCAGACAGACAGGCAGACACGACAGTACAGGCAGACAGTACAGGCAGACAGACAGTACAGGCAGACAATACAGGCAGGCAGACAGTACAGGCAGGCAGACAGTACAGGCAGACAGACAGTACAGGCAGGCAGTACAGGCAGACAGTACAGGCAGACAGACAGTACAGGCAGACAGACAGTACAGGCAGACAGTACAGGTAGGCAGACAGTACATTCAGGCAGACAGTACAGGCAGACAGTACATGCAGGCAGACAGTACAGGCAGTGCAGAAAGGCAGACAGACAGGCAGATACGACAGTACAGGCAGACAGTACAGGCAGATAGACAGTACAGGCAGACAATACAGGCAGGCAGACAGTACAGGCAGGCAGACAGTACAGGCAGACAGACAGTACAGGCAGGCAGTACAGGCAGACAGTACAGGCAGACAGACAGTACAGGCAGACAGACAGTGCAGGCAGACAGACAGTACAGGCAGACAGACAGTACGGGCAGGCAGACAATACAGGCAGACAGTACAGGCAGGCAGTGCAGGCAGACAGTACAGGCAGACAGTACAGACAGGCAGTGCAGGCAGACAGTACAGGCAGGCAGTACAGGCAGACAGTACAGGCAGACAGACAGTACAGGCAGGCAGTGCAGGCAGACAGACAGTACAGGCAGACAGTACAGGCAGACAGACAGTACAGGCAGACAGACAGTACGGGCAGGCAGACAATACAGGCATAGATGGAGGCAGTGCGGTAGGCAGACAGTACAGGCAGGCAGACAGTACAGACAGACAGTACAGACAGACAATACAGGCAGACAGTACAGGCAGTGCAGAAAGACAGGCAGACAGTACATGATAATAAATGCGTTTCTAATGCGCCAAATCCCTCTATGACCATACATGTGTGAGGCTCAAAGCTCTATATACATGGAACATTTCAGCAATACATGCAGACAGACACTGCAGAGAAGCAGGCGGACAGGCAGAAAAGCAGGCAGAGAGGCAGGCAGACAGGCAGAGAGGCAGGCGGACAGGCAGGCAGGCTGGCGTACCTCTGCAGTATGACGAGCAGGTTGAACCAGGCGAGGAAGATGGCGAGAGCCCCGGCCTCCCACTGCCAGTGGAAGGAACAGGTGAAGAGAAAGGGAATGGAGAACAGGAGTGATGTCACGTACAGGCTCCACTCAAACGCGTTCTGGCAGTCGAGGAAGTAACGACCCTTCTGTGACAAGCAATACAACCACTTTTTATGCCACGTATGTTACAATGCAAATATTACACAACACATTTAGTACAGTGTGCAACAGGGTACGGTACTGAGCAAGATATTGTAAAACAAAACTGTTGTGTGCGTTTGTTCTTTCAAGACTAGATTACTGCAACCCTTTTCAGGCTGTCCTAAGTGTCTTCTTTCTGAACTCCGCGCGCGCGCGTGTGTGTGTGTGTGTGTGTGTGTGTGTGTG
>JABMCL010002789.1:217500-220000 GCA_018857735.1 Alviniconcha marisindica | reverse complement strand
AACACTGTCATCTAGCTACCGTCTGACACACCTCAAGCCCAACACTGTCATCTACTACCGTCTGACACACCTCAAGCCCTACAGTGTCATCTAGCTACCGTCTGACACACCTCAAGCCCTACACTGTCATCTACTACCGTCTGACGCACCTCAAGCCCAACACTGTTATCTAGCTACCGTCTGACACACCTCAAGCCCAACACTCTCATCTAGCTACCGTCTGACACACCTCAAGTTCAACACTCTCATCTAGCTACCGTCTGACACACCTCAAGCCCAACACACTCATCTAGCTACCGTCTGACACACCTCAAGCCCAACACTGTCATCTAGCTACCGTCTGACACACCTCAAGCCCTACACTGTCATCTACTACCGTCTGACACACCTCAAGCCCAACACTCTCATCTAGCTACCGTCTGACACACCTCAAGCCCAACACTCTCATCTAGCTACCGTCTGACACACCTCAAGCCCAACACTCATATAGCTACCGTCTGACACACCTCAAGCCCAACACTTTCATCTACCTACCGTCTGACACACCTCAAGCCCAACACTCTCATCTAGCTACATTCTGAAGCTTCTCAAACCCAACACGTGACGTCCACGACACGCTCAGTTTCTTCTAGCTATTGTCTGAAGTGCAAATCCAGAGTGACTGCTTCCAAACCCAACTATATCTTTCAAAATAATCCCGGAATTTACTGGGTGCCGGAGTTCAAACGAATTGGAACAGTCTCCTCACAAACCGTCTCAAAGACAAGCCTATGCTGCCAACGCAGCTTCCACGAGACTTGTTCGTGTGACCGCTATCTACACGAAAGCATACTGTCAATACTAACTTCGCTATACACCTTGCTGTTGCCATGGAGCATGTCCATCGTCTTGTTGTCAAGGTCGCCTGTGTCGTAATGCCGCAAGGAGTTGTGGCTAACCACGAAGTAGGTCATGCAGGACAGGAACAAGAGGTAGAGGCCCAGCACCAGAGTGTAGAACCACAGGCCGTACGTGTTCCTGTCAACATGCCAGCAGTGTCGGTGCAGGGGGGCAACATTGGTTATTTACAACTGTGTATGTAGGTCAACAGTACATCGTAACTGTGTTACAGAGCAGTTCGTCGAGAGGTCGACAGAGCAGTTCAACTGTGTCTGTGTACGCAGGCCGAAGCGCATTGTAACAACTGTGTGTAGAAGTCAACAGAGCAATTTAACTGTGTCTGTACTGTGTATGTAGGTCAACAGTGCATTGTAACAACTGTGTGTGGAGGTCAACAGTAAATCGTAAGTAAAATCGTAAGCAGTTTAATTGTGTCTGTGTATGTAGGTCAACAGAGCAGTTTAACTGGTCAATAGTGCATTGTAACAACTGTGTGTGGAGGTCAACAGTAAGCTGTAACTGTGTTTGTGCATGTAGGTCAAGGTAGCAGTTTAATTGTGTCTGTGTATGCAGGTCAATAGCTCATTGTGACAGAGCAGTTTAACTGTGTGTATGCAGGTCAATAGCTCATTGTGACAGAGCAGTTTAACTGTGTCTGTGTATGCAGGTCAATAGCTCATTGTGACAGAGCAGTTTAACTGTGTCTGTGTATGCAGGTCAATAGCTCATTGTGACAGAGCAGTTTAACTGTGTCTGTGTATGCAGGTCAATAGCTCATTGTGACAGAGCAGTTTAACTGTGTCTGTGTCTGCAGGTCAATAGCTCATTATGACAGAGCAGTTTAACTGTGTCTGTGTATGCAGGTCAATAGCTCATTGTGACAGAGCAGTTTAACTGTGTCTGTGTATGCTGGTCAATAGCGCATTGTGACAGAGCAGTTTAACTGTGTCTGTGTATGCAGGTCAATAGCTCATTGTCACAGAGCAGTTTAACTGTGTCTGTGTATGTAGGTCGACAGAGCAGTTTGACTGTCTGTGCATGTAGGTGGACACTGCAGGTTAACTGTGTATGTGTATGTGTATGTAGGTCAACAGTGCACTGTAACAACTGTGTGTGGAGGTCAACAGCACATCGTAACGCTGTGTATGAAGGTCAGCAGCGCGTTGTTGCTGTAACTGTAAATCCTGTCTGTGTGTGTAGGTCAACAGAACATATTAACTGCGTATGTAGGTCAACAGTACTTTATATTAACTGTGTACGTTGGTCAACAGTACATCATAACTGTGTCTGTGTATGTAGGCCAACAGAATTTTTTTAATGCGTATATTGATCAACAGTAAATAATCGTAAGCGTGTCAGCGTACGTAGGTCAACAGAGCATAGTAAATGTGTCGGTGCATTGTGACTGTGTAACGTCAACACCGCACATGTAATTCGCTCAACACTGCATTGTAACTGATTGTGTAAGTAGGTCCGCACTGCACTGTAACTGATTGTGTAAGTAGGTCCGCACTACATTGTAACTGATTGTGTAAGTAGGTCCGCTCTGCACTGTAACTGATTGTGTAAGTAGGTCCGCACTGCATTGTAACTGATTGTGTAAGTAGGTCCGCACTGCATT
>JABMCL010002789.1:195000-212500 GCA_018857735.1 Alviniconcha marisindica | reverse complement strand
ATAAAACAGACATACACACAAACATCAAACACGTTTTGGAAGAGTTAGTCCCTACCAGTATTACACCTGTTAAATGAGCTAGGACATGCTGGTATCGTCGACCATTTCGCCTAATTTATCAATACCAGATTAAAGAAAAATATAAAAAAGAAATGGACAAAAACATTTTGTTAATGTTATTCAATTGCATAATGGCAAATACCAGTGCCATATGGCAGCAAGCTGCACATACCACCTACCAACTATCATCTCTATCTGCTCAATCAGAGCCATACAAACAAAACCTAACTCTTAAGGAAAGAAATGTTGGAGAGCTTTCTAGAGAAATAAATCAGGAGAATGGACCATTAGCAGAAAAAATCACAAGACAGAAAAGCAAGAGAGGAGACAGAAAAGTGGAATCAAAGGACAGCCCCATAGTTCCAGACAGAAAAGCAAGAGAGGAGACAGGAAAGTGGAATCAAAGGACAGCCCCATGGTTCCAGATAGCGGGACACATCAGACATCTATGGCCTCCCTTCGGGGGACCTTGTAGGAACTGACATCACCCCACGTACCACTGAAGACCACAAACTATTCAAATAATTCGGATTCATGCATCCAGACACATCATAGTCAACATAGACAAGGAAAAGAGGAACAAGAAAATCAAGAACAGGAAGGGGTCACTGGGTCACGTGCTACAGTCTGGCAGTGCTTCTCAAATTTCGGTGAAAACCATCACGTGACATTCATGGCAGTGTTTCCCAATGATCTGCCACAAAGATGTTGTAAGACTTCCCATCAATTCAGACTGTTCATGCATGCTTATGAGAAGTGCAGTTATAGAAAACGAACGTGTGTGGTTGGGAACACTGGTGGTGCCGTAGCGTTCCCCAACTGAATTCTCTTGGATGGATAAGCAACTGTACATTGAAAAATACATTTGATAGGGTGGGAGGACGGACTTGCATGTGTGATTGTTTTTGTTGTTTTTTATAACCGCGCCATACGGGCAGCCACATGGCGTCTTCAGGGGAGAATAAGGTCTCACGCGAGGGTCTTTTAGGAAAGGACAGCATCAGCGGCAGCATTTTCGTCTTCAGAGGAAGATGAGGTCTCACGTGAGGTTTTTTTAGGAAATGACAGCATCAGCGGCAGCATTTTCGTCTTCAGAGGAAGATGAGGTCTCACGCGAGGGTCTTTTAGGAAAGGACAGCAGCAGCACCATCATCTTCGTCTTCAGAGAAAGGGTTAAGCAAACATGTTGCTTTGCACCTCTGCAGTCCTAACACTAGCCCTTGAGAGGAGGATAACCTGTAATGCGAGGCTCTTTTTAATTTAGGAAGAAATTGCAGCAGCACCACCATTTGCTTTTACAGAGAAAGGGTGAAGCAAAGATGTTGTTCTACACCTGCAGACTACCAGGGGTCCATGAAAATCCGTGTACTACATCGGCAGCAATCAAACAAGGTGGGCAGAGCGACTCATTCGTAGCTGGCGTTCACCAGAATGTCTTTTTATTATAATAATAATAATAATATCATTTCAAAAGCACGGATTCTTGAAAAGCTCTGAGTGCTTTACAGAGAACATGATGGGAGGCTTGGGCAGTGGCTTAATATACAACAAATCAAACTCGGCATATATATGCACCGAGTCACACACACACACACACACACACACACACACACACACACACACACACACACACACACAACACACACACACACACGTATGGCAGAAGGTTCTATTGTAACACTGCAAACTACCGATAGAAGCAACGAGTCAAGGGAGATTACTCACATGGTAGTCTCTGCTTTTTTTGTCATGTTCTGAGGTCACCTGACATCGGTCCAGAACAGCCTGAAAAAATAATCGATATATATGCTCCAAGTTGAAAGCATTAACTGTTGCGTAGGCTACACTGAAACCATAGTCTGCTTTCTCAGGCACAGTGAAAGTAGGATAGGCTGCCTACAGATCTTCAGACCACAAATCCAGTTTTCTCTCTCGAAAGTAGAACGTCAGCTAATACAATATTTCTCACGCACAGTAACAGTAGTCCTACAAACCTTCAAACCACTGGCAAAATCGCGTTTTTTCAAGCAATAGTAAGATCAAAGCAAATCTGAAACCAGGTTGACTGCTAGCGTTCTGAGACTAGAGCCCAACACACAAAACAAAACAGCATTCTTCAATGCTTGCACACACCCCAGCACACAAAACAAAACAGCATTCTTCAATGTTTGCACACACCCCAACACACAAAACAAAACAGCATTCTTCAATGCTTGCACACACCCCAACACACAAACACACACAAAACAACACAAAACAACACACAAAACAAAACAAAACAGCATTCTTCAATGCTTGCACACCCCAACACACAAAACAGCATTCTTCCATGCTTGCACACACCCCAACACACAAAACAAAACAGCATTCTTCAATGCTTGCACACATTTATTATCGTTTACCTGTCACTCTGTTGCTTTGAAAAAGGGGTTTACCCTGAAAATTTACACATGTTTTAAGCTGTCCTATTAAAATCAGTGTTCTTGTTAACCTTTTGTGTATTTTTAAGATCCAAGGGAGCAAAGGAGAAATGTGTAGAACATGCACCATCAAAATAAAAAGCATGACAAAACTATTAGAAAGAAGCTCACCTCACAAACGATGGGCATGTGCTCTATAAGACCAAGGAAGGGGCAGCCGTACTGACTGGAGTGGGAAATCAGCAACTCTTCCCATCTGAAACACAACATGATTCGTTTATACCCCCCCCCCAACTTAGTATGATTCTTTTGTAACCCCCCCCCCCCCCAACTTAGTATGATTCTTTTGTAACACCTCAACCCCCCCCCCCCCCAACTTAGTATGATTCTTTTGTAACACCCCCCCCCCCCAACTTAGTATGATTCTTTTGTAACACCTCAACACCCCCCCCCCAACTTAGTATGATTCTTTTGTAGCACCTCAACCCCCCCCCCCCCAACTTAGTATGATTCTTTTGTAACACCTCAACAAACCAACTTAGTATGATTCTTTTGTAACACATCAACACCCACCCAACCCAAACTTAGTATGATTCTTTTGTAACACCTCAACCCCCCCCACCCCCCACCCACCCCACGTTGTTACCGAGAGGGGGGGGGGGGGGATGCAACAACACTCGCCTCGTCCCATCTGAAACACAAGGTGATTCTTCCATAACACTTCCCACCCACCCTCCACTTCGTTACCGAGAGGCGGGTTGCAACAATGCTAGCCTAAGCCATCTCAAACACAAGGTGATTCTTTTATAACCCCTCCCCCCCAACCCACCCCCCACCCCCCACACACACATACACACACACTCCACCTCCACAAACCTCGTTACCAAGAGACGGGGTGCAAAAAACTCCTATCTGAAACACAAGGTTATTCCAATACTCCCCCCACCCCCCCTCCACCCCCCACTTCGTTAGCGAGAGATGGGGGACAACAAAATCCCTTCCCACCCGAGGGCACAACACAATCCCTTCCCACCTGAGGGCACAACAAAATCCCTTCCCACCTGACGGCACAAAATCCCTTCCCATCTGAAGGGCACAACAAAATCCCTTCCCACCTGAAGGGCACAACAAAATCCCTTCCCACCTGAGGGCATAAAATCCCTTCCCACCTGAGGGCATAAAATCCCTTCCCACCTGAGGGCACAACAAAATCCCTTCCCACCTGACGGCACAAAATCCCTTCCCACCTGAGGGCATAAAATCCCTTCCCACCTGAGGGCACAACAAAATCCCTTCCCACCTGAGGGCACAACAAAATCCCTTCCCACCTGAGGGCACAACAAAATCCCTTCACACCTGGGGGCACAAAATCCCTTCCCACCTGAGGGCACAACAAAATCCCTTCCCACCTGAGGGCACAACATCCCTTCCCACCTGAGGGCACAACAAAATCCCTTCCAACCTGATGGCACAACAAAATCCCTTCCCACCTGAGGGCACAACAAAATCCCTTCCCACCTGAGGGCACAACACAATCCCTTCCCACCTGAGGGCACAACAAAATCCCTTCCCACCTGACGGCACAACAAATTCCCTTCCCACCTGAGGGCACAACAAATCCCTTCCCACCTGAGGGCACAACAAAATCCCTTCCCATCTGAGGGCACAACAAAATCCCTTCCCACCTGAGGGCACAACAAAATCCCTTCCCATCTGAGGGCACAACAAAATCCCTTCCCACCTGAGGGCACAACAAAATCCCTTCCCACCTGAGGGCACAACAAAATCCCTTCCCACCTGAAACACGAGACCATTCCAATATACAATCCCCACGACAGGAGGTCGGGGGGTGGGGATGGGGGTGAGATACAATACCCCGGTGGTCTGGCATTCTCTTTATTTTACATTTGGGTCAGGTAGCATGCAGAAATAACCCTGGACATGTCTTCACCTTGTTTCTGTTCACAGAGGACCCACTCCTATCTTATGAAGGATAAGAAGCACATTCGGTGAACATGTATCACAAGTGGTAAAAGTATGAGATGCATGTGGGAGACTGTCACCGCCAAGGGCAACAGCTTAGCTGTCACTGCCAAGGGCAACGGCTTGGCTGTCATTGCCAAAGGCAACAACTTGGCTGCCACTGCCAAGGGCAACAGTTTGGCTGTCATTGCCAAAGGCAACAGCTTGGCTGTCACTGCCAAGGGCAACAGTTGACTGTCGTTGCCAAGGGCAACAGCTTCACTGTCACTGCCATAGACAACAGTTTGACTGTCACTGCCAAGGGCAACAGCTTGACTGCCACTGCCATAGACAACAGTTTGACTGTCACTGCCAAGGGCAACAGCTTGGCTGTTATTGCCAAAAGCAACAGCTTGGCTGTCACTGCCAAGGGCAACAGCTTGGCTGCCATTGCCAAAGGCAACAGCTTGGCTGTCACTGCCAAGGGCAACAGCTTGGCTGCCATTGCCAAAGGCAACAGCTTGGCTGTCACTGCCAAAGGCAACAGCTTGGCTGTCACTGCCAAAGGCAACAGTTTGGCTGTCATTGCCAAAGGCAACAACTTGGCTGCCACTGCCAAGGGCAACATTTTGACTGTCATTGCCAAAGGCAACAGCTTGACTGTCACTGCCAAGGGCAACAGTTTGACTGTCATTGCCAAGGGCAACAGCTTGACTGTCACTGCCATAGACAACAGTTTGAATGTCACTGCCAAGGGCAACAGCTTGACTGTCACTGCCATAGACAACAGTTTGAATGTCACTGCCAAAGGCAGCAGCTTGACTGGCACTGCCACAGACAACAGTTTGACTGTCACTGCCAAGGGCAACAGCTTGACTGTCACTGCCATAGACAACAGTTTGAATGTCACTGCCAAGGGCAGCAGCTTGACTGTCACTGCCATAGACAACAGTTTGACTGTCACTGCCAAGGGCAACAGCTTGACTGCCACTGCCACAGACAACAGTTTGACTGTCACTGCCAAGGGCAGCAGCTTGACTGGCACTGCCACAGACAACAGTTTGACTGTCACTGCCAAGGGCAACGGTTAGACGGCAGACGACAACGGACCGACCTGTCATGCTTGACTACCGCCGTGGCCAGTTCCAACACTTTGAGCTCGATGACGTAATCAAAGAAGGTCTTGGCGGCTTTGTCTCTCTCCACACTCGCGTGCATCGACAGCAACACCAACACCGACGACACTCGCCCGTTCTGAGCGGCCAGGTGCAGCGCCGTTTCCTGAGGTAGAGAAGTAAAGAAACACAGACGTCAAGTTTGGTCTACAGCGCCGTTTCCTGAGGTAGCGAAGTAAACAAAACAAGCCTCAGGTTTCATCTACAGCGCCGTTTCCTGAGGTAGCGAAGTAAACAAAACAAGCCTCAGGTTTCATCTACAGCGCCGTTTCCTGAGGTAGCGAAGTAAACAAAACAAGCCTCAGGTTTCATCTACAGCGTCGTTTCTTGAGGTAGAGAAGTAAGAAAAACACAGACGTCAAGTTTGGTCTACAGCGCTGTTTCCTGAGGTAGCGAAGTAAACAAAACATGCCTCAGGTTTCATCTACAACGTCGTTTCTTGAGGTAGAGAAGTAAAAAAAACACAGACGTCAAGTTTGGTCTACAGCGTCGTTTCTTGAGGTAGAGAAGTAAAAAAAAAGAAAAAGTTTTCAAGTTTGGTCTACAGCGCCGTTTCCTGAGGTAGCTAAGTAAACAAAACAAGCCTCAGGTTTCATCTACAGCGTCGTTTCTTGAGGTAGAGAAGTAAAAAAAACACAGACGTCAAGTTTGGTCTACAGCGTCGTTTCTTGAGGTAGAGAAGTAAGAAAAACACAGACGTCAAGTTTGGTCTACAGCGCTGTTTCCTGAGGTAGCGAAGTAAACAAAACATGCCTCAGGTTTCATCTACAACGTCGTTTCTTGAGGTAGAGAAGTAAAAAAAAAACAGACGTCAAGTTTGGTCTACAGCGTCGTTTCTTGAGGTAGAGAAGTAAAAAAAAAAACAGTTTTCAAGTTTGGTCTACAGCGCTGTTTCCTGAGGTAGCGAAGTAAACAAAACATGCCTCAGTTTCATCTACAACGTCGTTTCTTGAGGTAGAGAAGTAAAAAAAAAACAGACGTCAAGTTTGGTCTACAGCGTCGTTTCTTGAGGTAGAGAAGTTTAAAAAAAAAAACAGTTTTCAAGTTTGGTCTACAGCGTCGTTTCTTGAGGTAGAGAAGTAAAAAAAACACAGACGTCAAGTTTGGTCTACAGCGCTGTTTCCTGAGGTAGCGAAGTAAACAAAACAAGCCTCAGGTTTCATCTACAGCGTCGTTTCTTGAGGTAGAGAAGTAAAAAAAAACAGACGTAAGTTTGGTCTACAGCGTCGTTTCTTGAGGTAGAGAAGTAAAAAAACACAGACGTCAAGTTTGGTCTACAGCGCTGTTTCCTGAGGTAGCGAAGTAAACAAAACAAGCCTCAGGTTTCATCTACAACGTCTTTTCTTGAGGTAGAGAAGTAAAAAAAAAAAAGACGTCAAGTTTGGTCTACAGCGTCGTTTCTTGAGGTAGAGAAGTAAAAAAAAAAAAGACGTCAAGTTTGGTCTACAGCGCCGTTTCCTGAGGTAGCGAAGTAAAAAAAAAAAAAAAAAGACGTCAAGTTTGGTCTACAGCGCGTTTCTTGAGGTAGAGAAGTAAAAAAAAAAAAAAGACGTCAAGTTTGGTCTACAGCGTCGTTTCTTGAGGTAGAGAAGTAAAAAAAAAAAAAAAGACGTCAAGTTTGGTCTACAGCGTCGTTTCTTGAGTTAGAGAAGTACAAAAAAAACAGACGTCAAGTTTGGTCTACAGCACCGTTTCCTGGTGTAGCGAAGTAAACAAAACAAGCCTCAGGTTTCATCTACAGCGTCGTTTATTGGGGTAGAGAAGTAAAGAAACACAGACGTCAAGTTTAGTCTACAGCGTCGTTTCTTGAGGTAGAGAAGTAAAGAAACACAGACGTCAAGTTTGGTCTACAGCACCGTTTCCTAAGAAATTAAAATAGAACAGGAAACGCGTTCTGACCAGATTAACCAGGACCTGGAAGGACTGTTAGTTGGGCCAAAAGTGTTGCTACGTGTCCCACGGGGGGACTTCAGTCATGTGTTCACACGCGCACACCTTAAGAGGCAAAAGCGCGCGCGCGCGCACTCATACACACACACACACACACACACACACACACACAACACACACACACACACACACACACACACGCGCGCGCGCGCAGACCTTAAGAGGCAAAAGCGCGCGCGCGCGCACTCATACACCCACACACACACACACACACAAAGATATGATATGAAAGAAGATACAAAGAAACACTGGTGGAGTTCCATTTCGCTTGCTTGTGTGTAATGTTCCCATTTCTTCCTCTGTCTAACAGCTTTACCCCCATGGCGTTTTTGACATCACGCAGGTTGCCGTGGACAGCCAGAAGCGTCCTCATGCACTGGTTCCAGCCCTGCGCCGCCGCGTGGTGTAGGGGCGTGTTGTCGTCGTTGTCCCTGATAGCACCATGAAAACCACAGGTATTAGTACATTCCACAGCAACAGCAACAGGTATATGATTAAGACGTACCTCTGAACTTTATAGCAATAACAGGAAGATCTTTCAGACCTACCTCTGATTGACAGCTACCTTTGTATTAATAACAGGTATATGACCAAGACTTACCTTTGTGGCAACAACAGAAAGATCATCAAGACCTACTTCTAAACGACGGCTACCTTTGTAGCAACAACAGGAAGATCATCAAGACCTACTTCTAAACGAGGGCTACCTTTGTGGCAACAACAGAAAGATCATCAAGACCTACTTCTAAACGAGTGCTACCTTTGTGGCAACAACAGAAAGATCATCAAGACCTACTTCTAAACGAGTGCTACCTTTGTAGCAACAACAGAAAGATCATCAAGACCTACTTCTAAACGAGGGCTACCTTTGTAGCAACAACAGGAAGATCATCAAGACCTACTTCTAAACGAGGGCTATCTTTGTAGCAACAACAGGAAGTTCATCAAGACTTATTTCTAAACGAGTGCTACCTTTGTAGCAACAACAGAAAGATCATCAAGACCTACTTCTAAACGAGGGCTACCTTTGTGGCAACAACAGGAAGATCATCAAGACCTACTTCTAAACGAGGGCTATCTTTGTAGCAACAACAGGAAGATCAAGACTTATTTCTAAACGAGGGTTTGTAGCAACAACAGGAAGATCATCAAGACCTACTTCTAAACGAGGGCTACCTTTGTGGCAACAACAGAAAGATCATCAAGACCTACTTCTAAACGAGTGCTACCTTTGTAGCAACAACAGAAAGATCATCAAGACCTACTTCTAAACGAGGGCTACCTTTGTAGCAACAACAGGAAGATCATCAAGACCTACTTCTAAACGAGGGCTATCTTTGTAGCAACAACAGGAAGTTCATCAAGACTTATTTCTAAACGAGTGCTACCTTTGTAGCAACAACAGAAAGATCATCAAGACCTACTTCTAAACGAGGGCTACCTTTGTGGCAACAACAGGAAGATCATCAAGACCTACTTCTAAACGAGGGCTATCTTTGTAGCAACAACAGGAAGATCAAGACTTATTTCTAAACGAGGGTTTGTAGCAACAACAGGAAGATCATCAAGACCTACTTCTAAACGAGGGCTACCTTTGTGGCAACAACAGAAAGATCATCAAGACCTACTTCTAAACGAGTGCTACCTTTGTAGCAACAACAGAAAGATCATCAAGACCTACTTCTAAACGAGTGCTACCTTTGTAGCAACAACAGGAAGATCATCAAGACCTACTTCTAAACGAGTGCTACCTTTGTAGCAACAACAGGAAGATCATCAAGACCTACTTCTAAACGAGTGCTATCTTTGTAGCAACAACAGAAAGATCACCCAGACGTACCTCTGAACGACGGCTACCTCTGTAGCAACAACAGGAAGATCATCAACCCCCACCTCTGAACGACGGCTACCTTTGTAGCAATAACAGGAAGATCATCAACCCCCACCTCTGAACGACGGCTACCTTTGTAGCAATAACAGGAAGATCATCAACCCCCACCTCTGAACGACGGCTACCTTTGTAGCAATAACAGGAAGATCATCAACCCCCACCTCTGAACGACGGCCCCCTTCTGCAGCAAGAGGGAGATGATCTTGGTGTGGCCATTCTGGGCCGCGATGTGCAGTGCGGTCAGGCCATCGGCGTCAGTGTCATTGATGATGTTGGAGCCCAGCGACAACTGCAGCAGCCGTCGGCACGTGTTGTATCGGCCGTACCTGTTACCAGCACTAGTATTGTTATTATTGTCAATGTCAACGAGGATGGTATCATCGTCATCATCATTATGCTGCAGTCTTTGCGTCAGCTGCTAATCACACTCCCACCACCACCACCACCCCCACCCCATCATTGTGCCCGTGCAAGAATGCACACGAGGGTGTGTGTGCGTGCGCGTGTGTGTGTGTGTGTGTGTGTGTGTACGTGTGTGTACGTGTGTGAGTGTGAGTGTACGTGTGTGAGCATGCGCGTACGCGTAGGTGCGTGCGCATGCACACTCGAGCACCTGTCTGTGTGCGTGTGTGTGTGTGTGTGTGTGTGAATGCGCGCACGCGTAGGTGCGTGCGCATGCGCACTCGATCACCTGTGTGTGTGCGTGCGTGCATGCGTGCGTGCGTGTGGGAGTGCGTGTGTGTGTGTGTGTGTGTGTGTGTGTGTGTGTGTGTGTGTGTGTGTGTGTGTGTGTGTGATGAAAGGTGAGAGCGAAGGAGAAAGAGACAGAGAGTCGAAAGAGCAGGAAGTGGGAGAAGGAAAGAAAGAGAGTGGAAGAGAAAAACAGAAAGAGAGTTGAGGTGTCAGAGAGGACTGTGGGCGACCTGGCAGCGAAGTGGAAAGGGGACTGCTTGTCGTTGTTCTTCACGCTGGGCGTGGCCCCCAAGGTGATGAGTTCCTCCAGTGCCAGCAGGTGGCCCTCTTTGGTAGCGTAGTGCAGCGGCGTGCAGCCCATCGCGTCCCTCTCGTCCAGCAGTGCCTGCACGTCCTGGCTCTCCTTCTCCATCGAGGACGTCTTCTGCGGCGCTTCCTCCTTGTCTGCCTGTGACCGAGGTACAGCGGTATATACTAGCGTCAACATCTTGTCGTCTTGTACCCGAGTGCCGTCATTACGGTAGCGTTAGCGTTTTGTCACCCTGTGACCAAGAATTAGCATACTGTCCCAATTCACCTTACCTCCTCGGACGGCTTGCTAAAGAACTGTCCCAGTTCGCCTTACCTCCTCGGACTGCTTGCTAAAGAACTGTCCCAGTTCGCCTTACCTCCTCGGATCCCTTTCTAAAGAACTGTCCCAGTTCACCTCACATCTGCTTGCTAAAGAACTGTCCCAGTACGCCTTACCTCGTCAGACTGATTGCTGAAGAACTGTCCCAGTTCGCCTTACCTCGTCAGATTGCTTGCTAAACAACTGTCCCAGTTCGCCTTACCTCGTCATACAGCTTACTAAACAACTGTCCCACTTCTTCTTACCTCCTCGGACTCCTTCTGGCGAAAGAACTGTCCCAGTTTGCCGCCGAATCGGATGGCAATGTGCAGGAAGTTTCGGCAGTTGAGGTCGCGCACGCGCACGTCAGCCCCGTGAGCCACCAGCACCTGCACCGTTTCCCAGCATCCTTTGGAGGCCGCCAGCAGCAGCGGCGTACAGTGCGCGGAGTCGTGGCTGTCGATGTCCGCTCCCTGACACACAGCCAGGCCAGGCCCTTAAAGCCTTATTCATTATCATGATACACCACTTACGGCACCCTGTCTTGTAACAGGCGCTTAGAACGTATGGTTTTGCGCCATACAAATACCATTTTGACTGATTGATGGAAGAGCCCGCAGCAATTAAAAAAGCCCCCCCGGTCCCCTCCTCCCCCGGTCCCCTCCTCCCCCCACTGTCTGTCTGCCTACCTGCCTTCCTGTCTGTACCACACCTACCACACAGTCAGGGCTGAACATTCAACATCAAGTGTCTGTCCGTCTGTCTGTCTGCCTACCTTCCTGTCTGTACCACGCCTACCACACAGTCAGGGCTGAACATTCAACATCAAGTGTTTTCTGTCTGTCTGTCTGCCTACCTTCCTGTCTGTACCACGCCTACCACACAGTCAGGGCTGAACATTCAACATCAAGTGTCTGTCTGTCTGTCTGTCTGTCTGCCTACCTGTCTTCCTGTCTGTACCACGCCTACCACACAGTCAGGGCTGAACATTCAACATCAAGTGTCTGTCTGTCTGTCTGTCTGCCTACCTTCCTGTCTGTACCACGCCTACCACACAGTCAGGGCTGAAAATTCAACATCAAGTGTCTGTCTGTCTGCCTACCTGCCTTCCTGTCTGTACCACCCCTACCACACAGTCAGGGCTGAACATTCAACATCAAGTGTCTGTCTGTCTGTCTGTCTGTCTGTCTGCCTACCTGCCTTCCTGTCTGTACCACGCCTACCACACAGTCAGGGCTGAACATTCAACATCAAGTGTCTGTCTGTCTGTCTGTCTGCCTACCTTCCTGTCTGTACCACGCCTACCACACAGTCAGGGCTGAACATTCAACACCAAGTGTCTGTCTGTCTGTCTGTCTGCCTACCTTCCTGTCTGTACCACGCCTACCACACAGTCAGGGCCGAAAATTCAACATCAAGTGTCTGTCTGTCTGCCTACCTGCCTTCCTGTCTGTACCACACCTACCACACAGTCAGGGCTGAACATTCAACATCAAGTGTCTGTCTGTCTGTCTGTCTGCCTACCTTCCTGTCTGTACCACCCCTACCACACAGTCAGGGCTGAACATTCAACATCAAGTGTCTGTCTGTCTGTCTGTCTGCCTTCCTGTCTGTACCACGCCTACCACACAGTCAGGGCTGAACATTCAACATCAAGTGTCTGTCTGTCTGTCTGTCTACCTGTCTTCCTGTCTGTACCACGCCTACCACACAATCAGGGCTGAACATTCAACATCAAGCGTCTGCCCGCCCGTCTCCTTGTCTGCCTGTCTGTCCGCCTACCTGCCTTCCTGTCTGTATGCCTTTGTGTCTGTCTGCATGCCTGTGGAATCCTTGCTGTTGATGTCCACCCCTATCACACAGTCAGGGCTGGACATTCAAGATCCGGCAGGTACGAAGGAGCACGTAAAAGAGTGGCAGGTAAGAGGGTAGCAGGTAAGAGGGGGCAGGTAAGAGAGGGCAAGTAGGAGGGTAGCAGGTTAAGAGGGTAGCAAATAAGGGGGCAAGTAAGCGGGTAGCGGGTTAAGAGGGTAGCAGGTAAGAGTGGGCAGGTAAGAGGGGGAAACTAGGAGGGTAGCCGGTTAAGATGGTAGCAAGTAAGGGGGCAAGTAAGAGGGTAGTAGGTTAAGAGGGTAGCAGGTAAGAGATGGAAGTAGGAGGGTAGCAGGTTAAGAGGGTAGCAGGTAAGAGGGGGCAAGTAAGAGGGCAGGGTAGCTTAAGAGGGTAGTAGCTAAGTGGGGCAAGTAAGAGGGTAGCAGGTTCAGAGAACAGCAGGTAAGAGAGGGAAGATAAGAAGGGGCAAGTAAGAGGATAGCAGGTAAGAGGGGTTAGGTAAGACGATGGCAAGTAAGAGGGTAGCAGGTAAGAGGGGGTAGGTAAAAGGGACCAGGTAAGACGGCAGGTAAGAGGGGGAAAATAAGAGGGTAGTAGGTAAGAGGGAGTAGGTAAAGGGAGCCAGATAAGAGGGAAGGTAAGAGGGGGCAAGTAAGACAGTAGTAGATAAGATGGGGCAGGTATGAGGGTATCAGGTAAGAGCCACACAGCCCGGAGCGGGTATCATACACTGCCAGCCTTGGGTGGTGGGGGGTGGGGGTGGGGGGGGGTATGTATGAGCTCTGACCTTCTCAAGGAGAAAGATGACGACGGTCTCGTGATTGAAAAGGGCTGCCCGGTGCAGAGGTGTCATGGTCATGGCGTCAGTGATGTAGAGAGCCGCGTTGAAGTTGTCCTCCTGCAGCGTGTGCATCAGCTTTATCATGTCCAAGTTGCCTTGCGCCGCCGCGAAGTGAACTGGCGTCGACTTGTCGTCCTGGGGCCGCAGCAAGCGGTAAGCAATAATCGGTATGCATTGCATGTGTGTACACAGCAGCAAGCGGTATAAACAGAAAGCACACGCGCCTATGAATTGAGCACAGCAGCAAGCGGTATAAACAGAAAACACACGCGCCTATGAATTGAGCACAGCAGCAAGCGGTATAAACAGAAAACACACGCGCCTATGAATTGAGCACAGCAGCAAGCGGTATAAACAGAAAGCACACGCGCCTATGAATTGAGCACAGCAGCAAGCGGTATAAACAGAAAGCACACGCGCCTATGAATTGAGCACAGCAGCAAGCGGTATAAACAGGAAGCACACGCGCCTATGAATTGAGCACAGCAGCAAGCGGTATAAACAGGAAGCAAGGCACATGAACTGACCCCCGTCCCTAATAAGCCGTACGGTTTCTGTGGACGTTAAGCACCATGTTTACTTACTTACTTACTATGAACTGACAAGTCACAGAGACTGCAGCGAGCAGTATTGATAAACATACAGCAACACACATGAACTGACAAGTCACATTGAGGACCACATAATACTTGCACTAATGAACTGAGTCTTTCAAATTTCAACCTACCCACGAAGACGGTTTGCCTGAAATCAGGTGTACGACAATCTAGTGTGGAGTTATTTTAAAAACGGCAAGGAAATAGTCGCTTTTGTTTATTTTTTTGATTCACGGGTTGGATGGGCGAAAAGACAGATTCAAATTGGTGTCGTTGTTTGAGGTCATTAATATTTTGTTAATTGTTGTATGAGTGGACGAGCGGAGACTGGTGTGCGCGTGTCATTGTGTGTGTGTGTGTGTGTGTGTGTGTGTGTGTGTGTGTGTGTGTGTGTGTATTGTTTCGATAGGCGATAATGGTAATTTAAGCTACAATAATTAAGGTTTTGTTTGCTGAAATGTATATTAATGTGGTTTTTGTGATAAGATGTTTGTACAGCGCAGTTAACTCTGGTTAAAGAATAGCGCTTTATAAGAATTATTTATTATTATTATTTAACTATAAACAGATTAAGTCTTCTTTTTTCTTTTCTTTCCTTTTCTTTTTTAATTTATTGAATTAAAAAAGAAAAGGAAAGAAAAGGAAAAGAAAAAAAGAAGACTTAATCCGTTTCGGCGCTCATTCAGTGTACATCATACAACCACGCACCATTTTACATGTCACTTCATTCAAAACCACATAGGTAGGGTGCATGTGTGTTTAGCTGTAACCGGCCACCTGCACTTTTGGCAGAATGACCGGGATCTTTTACGTGTGTGTGTGTGTGTGTGTGTGTGTGTGTGTGTGTGTGTGTGTGTGTGTGTGTGTGTGTGTGTGTGTGTGTGTGCGTGCGTGCGTGCGTGCGTGCGTGCGTGCGTGCGAGCGTGTGTGTGTGTGCGTGCGTGCGCGCGCGCGCGCGTCTGTTCTGTATGTGCATATTTACTTGTTTTATCACTATTTACTTGTCAATGTTTTAAAACAGACGGCAGGCGACAGAATTTCCCTTTTAAGGATCAGCAAAGTAGCGTATTGTCCTTTGGGCAAAATGTGTCTGTTGGGTCTACTGTGGCATTATTTCATGAAAAATATTATCCATTTACTGAAATGGCCACAAGCAAAATTACCCTACGCGACCGTGTATGAAGTATGGTGCGAGCAACTGCACGTTAGGAAGAGCTGTACATAGAAGAATGAAAAAGACAAAATACCCCAAGTCCTACCTGTTGCGTGTCGACTGGTGCACCCGCCTTAAGACATAATTCCACCGCCTGCAAACGTAGAACATCACTTAGTCGTTCATTTTAATCATTTCACAAGTGCAAGTTCATTCAATTATTTTTTTACAAGCGGCAGTCTGATTAAGACATACTCCCACCGCCTACACGTTAGTTGGTTAATTGGATTCTAACGTCCTATTAATTGCGTAGGCTCACCTCAGGAAGACACCGCCTCCAAACACAACACATCGCTCGGTCAGTTCACTTTGGTTAGTTAACCACATCGTTCGGTCAGTTCACTTTGGTTAGTTAACCACATCGCTCGGTCAGTTCACTTTGGTTAGTTAACCACATCGCTCGGTCAGTTCACTTTGGTTAGTTAACCACATCGCTCGGTCAGTTCACTTTGGTTAGTTAACCACATCGCTCGATCAGTTCCAGTTCACTTTGGTTAGTTAACCACATCGCTCGATCAGTTCCAGTTCACTTTGGCTAGTTAACCACATCGCTCGGTCAGTTCACTTTGGTTAGTTAACCACATCGCTCAGTCAGTTCACTTTGGTTAGTTAACCACATCGCTCAGTCAGTTCACTTTGGTTAGTTAACCACATCGCTCGGTCAGTTCACTTTGGTCAGTTAACCACATCGCTCAGTCAGTTCACTGTGGTTAGTTAACTATAACGCTCAGTCAGTTCACTGTGGTTAGTTAACTATAACGCTCAGTCAATTCACGTTGGTAAGTTAACTATAACGCTCAGTCAGTTCACTTTGGTAAGTTAACTATAACGCTCAGTCAGTTCACTTTTGGTTAGTTAACTATAACGCTCACGTCAATTCACGTTGGTAAGTTAACTATAACGCTCAGTCAGTTCACTTTGGTTAGTTAACTATAACGCTCAGTCAGTTCACTGTGGTTAGTTAACTATAACGCTCAGTCAGTTCACTGTGGTTATACCACAAGGGACATTTCGCCATTAAGCATGTGGTTCAGACTTCACCATTAATACATATACTTCCACCGCCTAGACAACGTCGCTCAGTCAAACCACGTCAGTGATTCAGCAAGGGCCGCTTTACTTCCACCGCCTACACAGCAACACGCGTGCATGTGTTCTAGACGTGAAGGGAGCTGGGCATTTGCTAGTACAGCTTTAGCAGTAGAATAGACGGCCATGTATCTGACCAGTTACAGTGATTGTCTGACCGGTTTCCACTTTAGCCACCTTATAGATGTCACACCGGCTTGAATGTCTTGCATGATCACTGTACAGGCCCCATGATGACCACACACACGCGCACACACGCATGCACTCACGCACGCACACGCACACACACACACACACACACACACACACACACAGTTCATCATATTGTAAACGATATTATCTCCGCTCTGGACAGTGCCAACATTTCTGTTCTTCTTTTGTTGGATTTTTCTGCAGCTTTTGACACTACTGACCACCAAATTCTCCTCTCCCGCATGAACTCTGTTTTGGGCATTCAGTCTACTGCATTCCAGAGGTTTCAATCATACCTCTCAGACAGATATCAGTCCACTTCAGTCAATAACTCGTCTTCGATACCCTCGCAGCTCATGTAAGGTTTGCCTCAGAGCTCAGTACTGGGGCCCATTCTCTTCGTCCTGTACTCTACACCTCTCTCCGATATCATAGCTAGCCACTGTAAACCACCAGCTTTTCGCAGATGACACACAACTCCAGAAATTCGCTCCTTTCAGTGAAGTAACCAACTTCATCAAAGAACTCAATGTATGCACAGACGACATAAAAACATGGATGAAAATCAGCTCAAACTGAACGACGACAAAACAGAAGCTCTTCTCTTTCCATTTTCTGTCTTCCTTGTGACCTTCCACCGTTTCCCTCCCTGATTCGATTACTCTTGGCTCTCACAACATCCCCTTCTCTGATTCTGTCAGGAACCTTGGAGTCATTCTTGACTCAAACCTGTCCATGAAGAAGCACGTCATAAAAATCTGTCAAACTGCTTATTTCGAGCTTAAGCGCATTAGTTCAATCCGCAGGTTTCTCACTGAAGACGCAACCAAGACTCTTGTTACTTCCTACATCCTCTCACGGCTTGACTACTGCAACTGTCTCCTCATGGGTACACCTAATTCTGTCATCCATCCTCTCCAGAAAATTCAAAACTTTGCTGCAAGACTCGTTCTCTTGGCACCCCGCCACCAACAC